>NJDC01002394.1:114429-140378 GCA_002245475.1 Calephelis virginiensis
AAAAGGGGAAGACAATATGTTAAGAAACTGAAGAAATGAATTTAAAATTTTAATATGAAAAAGTATTTATTATTACGGAAGACGTGGCAGCATGGCCTAAAGGTCTTAGCTGGCCCCAGAAAGGGGCAAATTAACTTAAAAAAAAATTATAGTATTCCGAAGTTATATGTGTCAAATGTGTCACTTTTTCATTTCAATTTTCAATTAGATTTTGTTCTTTTACAATTCTTTCACACAATAATATAAATTTATAATTACTGCATATTTGGTATTCATTTTACCTTTATTAACTTAGTTTATATGTACTAAAGACTAAAGATTTCACATTTCAAATTGTTTGTGTTGTAAATAGTGGAATTATAAAATGAACAACTCGGCGGCAAAGGTAAGTTGAAATTTGCTATACGTTTTCATCTGATTTTCATATTTACAGAGAATTAAAGAATAAAATGCTAACCCAATTCCTAATATTTAAAGCGATATAGCTGTTACGTAAAACATGTAAACACATTTTCTGTGAATTTCCGTGTAATGTTATATATTCTTGTTTGATATTCTTATTCGGCATCATTGTTTGTAGTTGTATGTAAAAAAGTGTTTATGTATATATTTTCACTGTCTTAAATTGTAAATGCTGGAATCAATATTTCTAATTTCTTTTAAAATGTTTAAATAGGTTATAAATAACCTGCAGACCCTTGAATTTGATTTACGAAACTATAAATCAATGTAAAAACATTTATTTATCAAAATGTTTAAGTTAATATGGCTGCTGAAGATAAACAAAATAAAACAGGATATTTCTAATCTAATGAAACATGATTTTATTTTACCAATTAAACAATGGCACAACAAACTAGACGTTTTTTCCTTTAAAATGATGCATGAACCTTTATGAATAATTAACTCTAATTATCACGATGGTCCCAAGCGCTTTCGACTCGCTCGAGAACTCAAAATATAAGCAAGATGGCTGCTTAAGGACCCTATCAGACTTATTTACGCAACTTAAAAACAGATGGTTATGGTGTTTTCTAGGTAGGGTTTAAAAATAAACACCAATAATTGCTTGTATAGAGTTGATGGAAGAAAAAAATACTTTATTTTTTATTTTCCATTCGGTGGCCACCTCAATTAACTTTTTATTTTTGTTTTTAAATCTTAAAGCTTAGCAGGTTTCAACTATCTAGTTCTAATAGTTTGGGCATAAACACGACACGACAGGACGTGTTGACTATAGGATGTGTTTTGTTTCTTTTTGCATTTGCTTACGGAACCCTAACTACATAAGTAAGTATATCATCTTTAACTTCTTGACTTGAAACAAGTCACACTCTGAGCAAATACATATAAGCAACTTAAATGAAAAACACAGCATCATTGTGTACACAATAAAAAACATAATTTTGTAAAGCAATTAATTATATTTTTTGACATTTTGTTTATATAAAGTATTTTCAAATTAACTGAAATAGTAAAAATCAAACATAATACAAAAATTATAAGGTCGATGACACCGCACAATCTATGGCAAACAGATAGAAGCATTGTCTTTTTAGCGACAATAACTATGTTTTTAATTTAATTAGTTTAATTTCTAACCTTTTTACTATTTTTTTACATTTTTAGGTACCTATTCCGAGTCCCTATCTGAAATATGGTTGACTATTTAGAGAAAACCTTGTATTCAAATCTTGTATACTTAATGCATATTCAGGATAAACTTCTAAATTACTTTTATTGAGCAGGACAACTTAATAAACGGGATAGATCATTTTCAGTTATAAATTATCTCCTGCATTAAAAAGAACCATTCACAATATTATTTTTAGATTATTTGCCTGGCTTACTATCGGAAAAGATTGTTTGGTATATTAATCAAATTTATAGAAAAGAAATTAATATGTTGACATTACTTATAATAGTGGCGACACTTTAAATAGCGGATCTGCAAATCCAAAAAGAGGACATAATAACACTGATAATAAACATAGACAAATTTCCAATTGCCTTGTCCTTGATTTATTTCTTAATCATCTGAATTTAACACAAATAGGCATAAAACATGATACTTGTAAATACATTGATTTTCAAGTAATTCTAGTAAATAGACATTACATTTTTTTTGAGTACCTATTGGCATTTTCACTAAATAGTGCATCCCTCAACTTATTTACCCCATGTTTGCGAAGTTGTATTGTAAATTTATATTTTATTGCATTCAATTATACTATATTTGTTTTTAATTAACAACTCTTGTAAAAATGATCTCAAGGCATTAAATTAGAAGCAATTAAAGATAGTTGACTGTTTTTGGCTTGTTCTTTTGATTAGCTGTTTTGTTTACCAGCATTGAATATATGTACCAAAATTATTAAAAACATGTCCTTCAAACAATGCAACTACATTCTTGTTCATATGGAAAATTCAATTTTTTTGGACTAAGCTTTCTACCAAAGTCATATTCCTTATTAAAAGCAACAACATTATATACAGAGAATTAACTGCTTTTTTAAAATCTGTCAGTTTTTATAAGTTTATAAGCAAAAAAATGGTTTGCTGTTGTTGGCTATTGGTCACCTTTGACTTTAGATGTCTGCATTTCCAGGTCTGGGTGTTTATTAAATTTATTCTGTATCTATTTAAGATTTTCTATGTATTAGTATCATTGACTAACACTTGTAAGCAAAGCATATAATTTGCTTACTTTGGGATTAGATTCAATTTGTGTAACTTGTCCAAGAAAAAAAGCATTAACAGCATAATAACAGGTTTTTTCAAGTCAAGCTTTAATTTTATGTATATGTATATTATGTTAAAACATCTTTTGACAATTTATCATTGATTTATTGGTTATTTGTTTACATTTTCATCACTTAAATTTAAGAAAATATCAAAATATGATGAGATTAGAATATATTTTCTTTTGATTTTGCCTAGACAAATGTGATGTCAGTCAGAGAGCCATAGTTACCTAATTGATAAATTGACATAACAACTTAGTTTTAGACGATTTCACTTTTTAGTAAAGATGCCTATTAATAAATGAAATCATTTTAATATTACCTTTTCTCACATGGTGTAGTGGTATACGGTATGTAGGTAACAGATGTAATAGTATTAATTTTGTTTTACTGTTGCCTGATTTTATTCTTTACATATATATTCTTCTTTAAAGAACACTTGATAGGTATATTAATTTTTCGAATCTTAATCAAATTATAAGGACAAAATAGGCACAGTACATATATAACATATTAAACTCAAAAGAACGAAACCCAAGCTTCGCAGTAGGTTGGTGGAGCTAGGTGTATATGCTAGTCCCTTGACCAACGAGGCAGCCAATGTATAATGTGAAATATGAATCTCTACCCTAACATATATACTACAGAATATAAACATCTTGATAAAATAAAACAAAACCAAAAAAATAATGAGTGGCATAGAATCTATGGTGAATAATAACACTTTGACGCAATATTGTCATTCAAGATGGTTGTAAGCATATTTTCTTAAAAAACTTTGAAATCTGGGTATTTTTATTAATAACTTGTAATAATTCTAATATGAACCTTTTAAATTCAGTTTTAGGTTGATGCAACGAGGGTGAGCGGGTCATATAAATATGAGCATTAACCTTTAATGACCAAGTAAAACTGCTACAAATTGAAATCGAGATTTCGCAATAATTGTTTTAAATTAAGAATTTAGAAATAAACATGTTAATTAGATCTTGTTTCACAACCTTCTAATTTTTTTCAAGTTTCAAGGAGGCTACATAAATATTAAAAGTAAAATCTTTTGTTGTTACAATCACCAATTATTCCTAATTACAAAAATATCTGCCCAGTATCTTGAAGGTTGATTAAAGAGTTAATTACCACATTTACTTGTCAATGAATAATTTAACAGCTTTGTCAAATGGATTTAAAAAAATGCCACTCACTTATTTCTTACTTAGTAATACAAGATTCTAGTTGTATCATAAAAATATGTACAATTTTAAACAATTCAAAATGAGTTGTTATGGTACGGTACTTATATTGTAATGACAGTAGATTAGTGTTGACATCTAGCCTTGACTATGTAAACTGCACAACTTGGAGTGTGACAACCACAAATCATTCCACTAATATAGTAAATGGTAGTGTAATTAGTTTTCGTTTGGTATACCAAATACGCAGTACATCTACTAATGACCAAATCACATTTTAGATTCGCTTTTGGCCTAATTCGCGATTAAGTTACTTCTATTCTAGTCTACTTTGTTTATGGATTACTTCTCTAAGTAATTAATTATTAAATGATCTATGTCGCTTTATGCCTAAAAATATTTTTGTTTACAAAATTATGGAACGTGACTAGCTTTGCTTGAGATCAACTTGCAACCTAGATTTTAGACTTAGCAAAGCACCACAAAAAATATTGTTATTTACTTTTCATTACGAAGTAGGTATACCTGAACTTTTTTATTTATTAATTCTAATAATATCGCATCCTCAGGGATGAAGGACAGTTACATACTGGTTAAATAATAAACTCAGTATGACTTTTTCGCCGCCTACCTACCTACCTGCGTATTAGGTATACTGAACGAAAATGGTGTTATTTAATGGCTCCATACGATTGTAAATAACAAAACAGTTAAAAGCATTCTAGTATTTTATCTTTTATTTTATTTTATTTATTATTTTTGAGAAGCTGCCCGACAAGAAATCAGTTAGGCCAGTTTATACGATGTCGAATAAGTGAACAGAAAATCAGAATTTCTGGCAGCTAACATTATTATGTTTTTAATTATTATTAGTTTAATATTATGTACATACTATCTACATACAAACTCCATAACAGCTAACAATAAATTAGCAGTTTAAATTGACAGTAGAAAGTGCATATCTTTATAAATTTTTAATGTGTTAAACTTTCTTATGAAAAGTAGAAGGCATATTATATTATAAATGTTCAAGATGTTGTATGCAACAATAGTTTCACATTTCATCATTCAGTTATATTTTTTTATGATATTGGAAGACAAACAATCAGGCGGATTTCCTGAGGGTAAGAAATTCACGCCACCACACCAAAAATGGAAATGGTGCGTTACCAACCTGAGGCTGGAATGTTAGGTTAAATTTAAATTTGGTCACTTGATTCTGTATGGCATCAGCTTCATACTGTTTCAGTACAGCTTCTAATCAAATGATGACAATCCTGTACAAAAATAAATGACCAAAACGGACTCACTCTACCTGTACTTCTGAATTCTCACCTGCACTCAGTTGGACAGCTTACAGGTGACGGCATAGTGCTGAATCTTATTATGTTATGCTCTTATATCTTCCTATATACGTCACCTGGTTGTTCATATGACCCATCTGTTTTTGGCATGGGCCTGTAGTCTATTATTCTTTTTTCAATTCCTTCCAGTTTTCAAATTGTGTTACTTTTTATTTCAACAGAGGGTCTGTTTACAATCTTTTATTTAAATTACAACTTTTGTCTGTGTTAAAAAATTAAAGTAATTTTAAAGCAGCTATCCTTAACCAATTAAGTTGGTTGTTGGAATACACATTTAAGTTTAATGTTAGTGCAATGCTATTATGCAGTTGCATTGTAGATATGATGGTGGACTTAGAAACTATTGAAATTCCCAGTGTTGTCATATTGTGTTTGGGCTTATGTTATATGTCTATAGTTACTTCCTAGTTCCCAGTTACTCCTAGCTGAAAATGGAACTACAATTTTTTTTGTTTGTGTTATCACATTTGTTATCTATCATACAAAATTTTTTTTTGTTAATAACATATTTTACTTTTAACCTGCTTAAAATGCTTTTCACAATGATTACCTTTACGCTAACCCTTGTGAGGTCAGCAAAGAGTATTGAGTGCCAAGTGTCATGTCATCCTGACCTGCCTAGCATTCTCCATATTTTTGTGATTTTTTTATAGACCTGTCACAAACATAAGAATGTTGGCTTTTATGTTTATGTCAATTGTATTAATAATTGTTATATAACAACTTACACAAAAAAAGGATCGTTTCGTTTATTAAGCTGATTGTTACCGAATCTATAATACCTTACATTCTATTAACAGATCATAATATTGTATTTTTTAATTGGTCTGCTTTGAATGTTCTCTTTCTTGTTTATCTTTTTATCCCTTCGTATTTAAGGCTCTATGTCACCGTACTTTAGCAGAAGTAGGTAAGTTTTTGTGAAGTGACTTTGCATTGTGCCCTTCTGTTCTTCTTCTTCTTTTTCGTTTATTGCTTTTACAACTACCATGCGTAGTTTGATTTCGCCAATGTCTACGTGTTGGATAAAGCTCGGTACAATATATTATAGTTACCACAGGAATCTTGAGTGTTCAGTTTTATCGAGATTATCATGTATTCCACCAGCTAGAACAGAATTTTATCGAACCAGACACCACAAAACATCACAAATAATACAAATTAAATACATATTTTGACATTTGGTTGCAGTATTCCATAACCCAAAGAGTTAATATACCACCTATACACGAACATAATAACGAAACAAGACTGTCAAATATCTTGAACCTTATTTATAACCTTATGTCATGAGTATCTATAAACTTGCACAAAAGTTTTACGAAAGGAGAATCGACATATATGAATAGGACGAGGGATAGTAGAGGGTAAAATATCATAAAGTGACGTCGAAGTGTTTGGACAATTGAAAAAAATATGATCGCATATTTTTTTCATCGTCTAAGCCGTACTCACAGACCGAATGGTCTCTGCATCTTATTTTGTTCAGGAATACGGGGGAACAAGAGTGTCCTAAGGGCAGCCTGCACAGAACGATGTAGCGCGTTTACTACCTGCACGATATCGAAAGAACCATGGCCTGATGCGGATTTCTGGTTGTATGGATCTATAGAAACGTCCTACGAGCATCCTTGTGGATTGCGATTCGGAGTTCCAGGACTCTTTTAGGTCAGAACCAGCCAAACTAACCAAATCATGACTATAGACTTTAAATTGCATATTTGAGCCAGATCTTGTGGCATCCTTTGCCCACATGTCTGCTTCTTCATTTCCTGTAATGCCACTATGGCCTGGTTTCCAACATAGTGCCACAATTAGACCACGATTTTTACATTTTAGTAGCAGTACCCTAATTAATAAAATGATAGGATACTTTTGTGAGCGAAACATATTGCAGCTAATTGCTTGTAAACAACTTTTAGAGTCTGAGAAAATTACTGTTTTTGTAAGATGATGCGATTCGGCAGAAGCAATAGCTTCGTAAATAGCTATTGCTTCCCCAGTAAAAATTGAGGTTATAGGGGGACATTTAAAGAACAGTGTGACTTTATATTTAGGTATCCAGACTGCGTCCCAACATTTCCCTCTCGAGAGATCTGGGAGGCGTCTGTATACATAGTAATCCACCCTGGGTATGTTTTACCTAGGAGTTCTAAAAATTGTGTATTAGCATTTCTATCCCCTTTAGATATACCAGTTTCCACAGTCACTGGTAGATTACTAAAGAATTAATCAATGTCAGTGTCAATTAATATATGTAAATGGTTTTTTTTTGAATGCTCGATGGCAAAATAAAGAAAATGATACTATAAGTTTAACGTTTGTGTGTGTGTATGTATGTGTATGTGTCTATTCCATTAAAAGTTTTGAACAGATGGATCGATTTCGGTGCGGATTCTTTGCAAGTTTGTAAAATTGACGTGAACTTGTAAAGTTTTGTAAGGGTTATTAAAAATAATAATTAGGATTCATTAATACAAATTTTGATCTAAATTCTATAGTCATTCCTACTTTGTTACAATCGCAAGTGATTGCCTTAGAAGCACTGGTCTTTAAGGACACCCACTTACACAAGTGTCATTTCTAATTTATTTTATAATATGGTCAAATCGACGCCTTAATAACTCGAAGGAGCATCAGTCTATAGTGAGAAATGCAATTGTAATCTTTAAAAATCAATTATAAATTTAATACCTCGTTTATTCCTCAGCTGTTTGCAGTTCACAGCCTGTCTGAGGTGAAAAAAATTCGGCTAACGTACGCTTGTATTCGTTACTAACGAGTTTGTTTCGTATGTGTAAATTTTCACTAGCTGTTTTTCCGTGACGCCGTCAGTTATAAAACAATCGTACAATCTTTAATCCTCCTTTATAATCTTTGTTTTTTTTTTTAAAAAACCCTAACCTTTGTCTCAACCCGGGTCTTATTACGTTACATATTCATATGGATGCATATGAATATTACTAAAAATCAGTTCAGCGAATTCATTGTGAAAGCGTAACATAAAGATAGACAGATTTCCGCTTTTATAAATAATTAAGGGAAAACTGCTTAAATTAAAATATCCTAAGCAGAAATGTTATTTTGTTATGATATTGGAAGGCAAACAAGCAGATGGGTTTCATGATGGTAAGAATTTCACGCCGCCTAGAGACACCAAACGTGGTAATGTTGCGATGCCAACCTGAGGTCGGGATGTTAGACCTCGAGCAAAAGTAACTATGCCGGCTACCTTATCCTCCCAACCGGAACACGTCAAAGGCAAGCACGGACGTTAAGGCGGCAGGAAAAGATAAGGCGGTGGTACTAATCCGTGTGATATGTCACGGTGCTAGTGACGGAAGCCCGGACTAACACGGGGACAATTTTGCATTTTTATGCGTAAATCGAATTTGTATTATATTTCCATCTATACCTTTTATTTATCTATGTCTATCTTCTATACTCGCGGAATAAATTCATTCACGCCTAATTCACTTTCAACAGTTGTTGTTATTGTTATAAATAACAAATTTTATTGACAAAAAGATATAATAAAATCATGATATATTTATTATCTATATATATTAAAAATCAATGCCACCTTTCGTTGTAATTTTATAACTCAAGAACGGACTCATCTGTCCAAACCAAATGTTTAGGCTTTATTGGGACTATTTAGTAGATGGTTTATGTGAAGTTTGCATAAAATCGGTGAAACAGTTCTTCATTTATCACACATTTTTTAACAAATAATTAATTCAATAAATATCATTTTGTTATTGGGTATTTTTCAATCTGAATGGTGATCTGAATAGGGTATTTTTCAAGATGGAGATTGCGGTGCCATATTGAAACTTTTTTTTAGTAGATTCTTTTTCTTTTTTTGTTTAGTTGTGCTATGTCATTTCGTTTTTGACGTACTTCGATTAAAGCAAATTGTCAGCGATAATTATTGCTTTGTGTTTATATTTTTAAACATATAGTTTAAAATGAGCCGTCCGTCTTTTTCATATCGTTTACAGACTTGATTTGAATTAAACTGTCAACCACATTTACACAAACGGTAAGTTTTGAACTGTTGAAGTGAACTACATGTATGTGTATTTCTTTATTGAAAAAATATATTTTGTGCATACGGGTGTTATCAAAAATATTCAATGCTCATATAAATACTGGAGTATGTTAATTCAGTCGAATCCTTTAAATATATTCCAAATGGTTTGGATTAAGTTTTAAAATAGCTAGCAATTAATAAAATTGTTTTTTTTGTTTGAATAAATGTATTTGATGTTCCAATATGTTTTTTTTATATTTCAGTTTATACGTAGCGAAGCGCATACCGGGCCGGTAGTACTTATAATAAAACTGTAGAACAAAACGATACTTCGATGATAACAATATTTAATACGAAAAGCTGTGCTTTAATTTAACTCATACACTTTTATGAATTCTTCATATGCACACATGTATTCACTCACTATTCAATCATATTTTCGTATTTGACTCGTAAAATTTCACACGTGCAAAGATTATAAAGTCTTTAGCCCACAGTTACACAAAAATGGTGCCAATTTTGTGAGTTTGCTGTGTGTGACTGTGTGTTCATGGCGTGGATATTAAGAATAGCTTTCTTAAATTACTTGTATATTAATCGTTTTAGTTTATAAAATTAAAGTAGGTTTAATTAAAATTATCTATATATTAATAAGTGATGCTAAAACTTTGGACCCCTTTTTACGAAAATTGTGCGGGATGCAGGAGCATAAAATTTGGCATACTTGTAGTTTAGGTGTAGGACAAGTGCAGAGCGCTAATATTTTTCAATAACAATGCTTATAAAGTACATTAAACTAATAAATAAAATATTACCCACACTATCATGCATTTGACACACACACAAACTTATATATTGATAATAACAATAAAAGATTACAGATGGTGCACTAAAAAGTTTGAAAACAAAGTAGTTTGTCTTGAGAAATGAAAATGGCGTTCTTATCAACAAGATATTAAAATTTATTATGTAAATACGCATGCAATTTTGGAGGAAGCTATGCCTTAATGGAGCACACGCCACTGATTAAAATCTTTAATTTTTTAATTTGATCACTGATCAAATTTAAAATTTATGATGAACTAACGCGCGACTTTACCAGCGTAGAATAGATTTTCATACAAATTTTTATCCTTAATATGACTTTAACCCTTGGGGTTGATTTTCAAATAAAAGTAACCTATGTTTGAACTCGGAATTTTGACTATATGGATATCAAATTTCTAATCAAAATTCGTCCAGCGGTTTAGTCGTGAAAGAGTAACAGACAAACCGTATCTATTATTATGGTAGTGACATACTTATGTTTTAAGCAATCGGGTCTCTTTTTTTTTAAATTGATGTTTTTCAAATGGGTCTATGATAAAAAAAAAAAATTTGTTACAAGATTTCCCCTCGCTTTTGTTTTTCGTTCTCGCAAATTACTTGGAGAACCAAAAAGCGCGTTAGGTTATGATGAGGAAGATACTTTATACATGCTCAAACACATATGTCAAAAAGAGTATAATAAATAATCTGACCATTTAGGTGCGACGTAAGGAATTATGAGATTCAGGAACTTTAAAAAAACAAACAAAAAATTCCATGATTCCTCCATTGTCTTAAGCGTTCTTATAGTAGAATCTGGCGGGTTTGAGTAATTCACCAAATAAACTCTTGGGCTCCCCTTCTTTTGTTTATCCTTCTTTCCGACCCGGAACGCGATAATGGCGAGTGCTAAGGTGAGGCTAGTACCCGGCCTTGTTGTCCCAGATCCAGCGACTAGTGCATCTATAAATATGTCCCTGCAGTTTAATCAATACAGGACGCCAAGTGAAATAGCTAGATGCTGGGGATGTGAAGGGTGAAGGGCTGTAGGGGGCGTCCCTGATGCTCTAGATATTTCCCGAATGCATCCATTCGGTATCTGGAATTTCCGTTGCAAATACATGTAGCTTGTTACGTTGCATTTTTATATCTTTTGTGGAACTGTGCTCTCATGTACCCATGTGTGACTTTGGTTATGCTTTTGGTGACTTGTGTTTGTTGAAGCCTTCATTTTCTAGGTGAGTGATAAACATTTTACATTTTTTCTATATTTTTTTAAAAGTTTTCATTGCATTTTTTATAAATATTAACCTATTTCTATACATGGCTTCGTTAATGCGACGTATTACATTATTAACTCTATGAATGGTTAATATTAAGTTGGTTCATATCTTGAACATATTGATGTTATTGTTTAACAGTCACATACTGTCTGTGAAACAATGAGATAAATAACCGTCTTTTTCATATTACAATATTTTATTGTTTAATGTAGTACCTACTACCCAAAATATGTAAAAAAGTATAATCATGCCCATATCCCCAAAGAGGTAGGCAGAGGCACAGCCAGGTGCCTGTGCACACAATGTGATAGGTGGCAAGCCTGTCGCCAGCCGGCCACATATCCAACCTCGGGCAATGATGTTTATATTAGAAAAATGACGATACACATTTTCTTTTTATTGCTGTCTGACATTGGGATCGGGCCAGGGACCTCAAGAATTCAAGTCCACAGAAGCACCACAACACAGAGGCGTTATTATATGTCTTAATGATCCTACGTAAAAAAAAGCGATTTAGAAGTTTCAAGTAGAGGATTCGATCCCGGTCGATTTTTCTAATGCCGGGATCCCGGGATAATCCCGGAAATTTATTAGTGAATTGTACCTTCTAGAAAGTGGTAAGAAAAAGACAGTTAAGAAATATCAAATTCAACTTTTTTAAAAATCTAGGTAAATCTTTAAAAAACAAAACAAAATTATACTTAATCTGATAAACTGACTCGACTGATACCTACTACACAATTCTTTTTTTTTTACAACACCTACCTACCTGTACCTATTTTGATATATGTTTTTCCTATTATCCGATCCCGTGAAAGTAATAGAGCACGAGCCCGTGGCTGCCAGACCTTCGTCATTTTATAATAGCTGAAATTTCTTTCATACGTGCCTCTTGTATAGTTACCAACAGTCCCCACCCATGTTACCAGGGCAGTGGTTGCTTTGGCAGGTAACAGGTAGCAAAGGTGTATAAAGCTCCATCTTAATTTTTTTAATTTATAAAATTTAATTTTTTCACGTTTCATTCGTGGTAATATCAGAATTCACGTTATTCATTACCAGACACTTCGTATGGTTGCAACCCTCTGCCAGACACCCCTAAACTATAATAATTTGTAGTTTTACTTTCGTTATATTATAAAAGCTGAATTTTATATATGTTATTTGAGACACTATTTAATGATGTTTTCTTAGTAGCCTGACAGTTCCAAAGGTTCTATCATCCTGCCAGATGCGTAGGAGTAGGGAAAAGTTGTGAGAGCGCACAGTATAAATAGTAATTAGAGTGAGTGAAACAGATCGTTCGGTTTACTGCGATCCTTTACTGCGCAACAGCTGTCGTTTATGTATTATTCGGTAAACTGTTCGATACACATAGTAGAGTTTTTGGCAGGAATTTAATGTGTTTTTTTTTTGTGAAATAAACGTGATCCAGTGTTACTAAATTGCTACTATGAGTGATGAAAAAATTATCTGTTTTGTTTGTAAAAAAAGTGGTGAAGATCTTATATTATTTTCCGAGGAGACTTTAAAAAAATGTAAAACAATTTTAAATTTAAGAAAAATACATAACCTTAAATATAAAGACGTTATTTTACCTATTGAATATTTAGACAGTGGCTATCACCGAGGGTGTTATAAAGCATTTACAGGTTTGATGAAAAAATGCTTCAACAGTGAACCTTTAAATGATGAAAAAACTAAAGGAAAAAAAACAAGTAAGTTGTGCAGTAGTAACCGGCAATTCATCTCCAGTCTTGTCATCAACCCTTGAGTTGAGTTCAGTACTAATTGTTTCATCAACAAATTCACAAGAAAACTTAAGTTTTTAAATCAATTACTTTAGAATCTTATGAACCTACTATATATGTTCTATATGTAACAATGCTCAGTTAAAAAACCCAACAACAAATGAACCAGAAAATAATGGTTGGATTCTGGAAAATGACCGGTACCATTTTAAATGGTTTGAAGGGGATCAACTGCCGAATTATGTTAGCAATTCTTTACAAACAATATCAGGTATGCAATAATAAGATAAAAATAAATTTTACTCAAAATTTTTACTATTTATATTTAACTAAATTTTATGTTACTATTGCAGGAACAAACGAGGCCAATCTTGATAAAGATGAAACCGAGGTCTGGAGTGGTGATGACGAGTACGAAAGTGACGACAACAACAATGATGATATAAATGATTAAATATTTCTTGGGAATAATTTTTTTTAGTATTTTTTTCTTTTCAAAAAAATTGTTTTTGCATTATTAAGTAATTGTTTTTTTATTTGAACACAATAAAATTTGATAGACTTATAATAATATAATATGAATTAAGTTATTGATTTGTTACATGGCTGATAATCTAGTATAAAATATTTAATTAATATTGTTTTAAAAATATTTTATTCAGACTGTGGAAATTAATATTATTTAATAAAATTTCTTGATAAATTAGAAAAAGAAGATAACGAGACAATTTGTAATGAATAACATCTGATACGCAGTAAAGGATCGCAGTAAACCGAACGCTCTGTTTCACTCACTCTAATTACCATAAATACTGCGCGCTTTCACAACTTTTCCCTACTCCTACGCGTCTGGTAGGATGATAGAACTTTCGGAACTGTCAGGCTACTGAGAAAACATCATTACATAGTGTCTCAAATAACATATATAAATTCAGCTTTTATAATATAACGAAAGTAAAACTACAAATTATTATAGTTTAGAGGTGTCTGGCAGAGGGTTGCAACCATACGAAGTGTCTGGTAATGAATAACGTGAATTCTGATATTACCACGAATAAAACGTGACAAAATTAAATTTTATAAATTAAAAAATTTAAGATAGAATTCTATACACCTTTGCTACCTGTTACCTGCCAAAGCAACCACTGCCCAGGTAACATGGGTGGGGATTGTTGGTACCTATACAAAAGGCACGTATGGAAGAAATTTCAGATTTTATAAAATGACGAAGGTCTGGCAGCCACGGGCTCTTGCTCTATTACTTTCACGGGATCGGATAATAGGAAAAAAATATACCAAAATAGGTGCAGTTTCATTACAATTTTCGTAGAGCAGTTTCAGTAGCCTGAAAAAAAATATGGAAATGTTAAAAACTTTTTATTTAATAATTAAAAATTTTCGGTCCAGGATGTTTTCGGGCAACCCATTTTTAATATATTTTCTGATATGCTAAACTTGCTACAAAACCGGTTTCATCCTATTATCAGCTCGGTGTAGGTCGACCTAACTTCGGATCTTAGAACTTGTGTACATGTTTCGGCAATCGCCAGGCGGACAGTTCTGCAGTGGCATCGGTTGTAAATAGACGTGTGTTAAAATGTTGTGTTTGAAAACGTGTTTCTAATTATTATTTGTTAAGTTATTGGTGTTTTATTTGTGATTGTAAGATTTTATAAAAGTATTATTAAATTATTTTTAATGTTTTATGTGAATATTGCGTAACATTTCAGTTATGGAAAATAAATTATGGAAAATGATAAGGTTTTTTTTAAATTACTCTCCAAATATCCTTCGATGTCAGAAGAAATAACGAATCATGATTTATCGCTGTCTCTTCGAGTACATGATTAGAATTGTAATAATTAATGAGTATACAACAAAAAAAACAATACTTGGACAAATTAAGTAATAATGCCAATAGGAGTCTAGAAATTATATATCTACCTATACGTCTATACATCTTGTTTAAGCCTAGATAAATTTATTCTACTAGCAAGTAGCAGCCCGTCCCAGCTTCGCATGGGTGGACAAAGTATACGTAGGGAACGACAGCTGAAAGCAACTTTGTTTTATAGTATGTTAATTGTTACTACTTCTAACTTGTATAGTTAATGTTATGCCTTCAAAGGTTAACATCAGTGAATGTGGGAATGCGTATCGGTGACGAAGTGGTGAACTGCTGGCTTTATACGGATGATGCCGTGTTTTTGGGCTCGACCCCGTCCGAGCTGGTCGCAGCTATCCAATAGTTATCAAACAAGATAAGATCCAATAACAATTAGCAATTCTTAAACTATGTCTTTTTCCAGATCCTATTGGTTTATTATTATAACGCACTGTTCATAAAATCATTTCAATATAAAATTTGTTTGTGTTTTATAAATCGTGTTAATACAGAACTCAATAAATTCTTTGTTTAAATTCATGGCGCCAAATTAAAAAAAAGTTCAAGACTCTAATTTGAGTAGTGTGGTTAGATCAGTACTCATTGTCTTGAAATTTGGGGAAGTTTGGTACGTAAAGTGGGAAAATGCTATTATTTATTTTTAAGTTCGTAGTTTTTGAAAATATTATATGGATTAGGCAAGAACACCCTAAAAAATAGTTATTCATTTATATACTTATGTATCAAAGTCTTGTAACTACAATTTATAGAAACAAATTAAATAATATTTTATTTGAGTTTTGCTATTTTTTAATTTTATTTTTTTTAAAGACGCGGTTAATTTTAATTAAACGTCTGTTTTAATTATTTCGGTTATAAATTTATGCACAATTTTCAAATCATAGCCACAAAATCGCATTTGTGTATCTCGTTTCCTTATTTTTTTATCTGATGAAAAAAATCTTTAGATTGACCATAAACATCAAAGTCAAAACTCTTGCCTCAGTGTGTTTCAAATTATAATATCTACTTTTTGGCCTACACCTTATAATCTGTTGCTGCAAAGTACCTAGCTCGCATTTGGCTACTTTATTTAGTACTAAACGTAATTTTTATGACTTTGTTTTCCATACTCGGTTTTCACAAATATTAGTAGTATTCTAGATAAATTAAACCAGTGTAAAGTATTAAAAGTTATGCATAACAGAAACTTGAATGTAGCTCTTCTAAATCATAAGTTAAAATTAATCGCTAATCAATATCGTATTTGTATCTACATAGATTATTGCATAGCAAAAAATATGGACAATATACACAGAAGGCTTGTATTAAGTGCTTGTTCAATAAATTCAGACAAGAAATAAATTATACGGGATACAGTAACTATTTTTTAACATTTTCTAACAGTAAAACTATTAAATTAAATTTCTAAGAAAATTAAGTTTTAGATAAACCAAAGATGACATTCACGGAATACAAACAAAATTTAGAAAAACTAGTGTCTAGTAGAATAAATAATAGGTAGCTTACCTTGTGAAAGTTTTAAAAAGGGACCTTCTCTTTTTCGCCAATTATTTTATTCTTAAAAAGAAACTTCACAAAGATATAATAATCAGACATTAGTCGTAGTATGATACTACAAAGAATACTTTACTATTTCAGCCAAAAAACAAATGAAAAATCATTAAATGTAATTGTTCTTTCGTTAACCAATTTAAGTTACTGCATCAAAACATAGCTGGTGCTGTAAGTAAATTTACCTACTGCCTTCAAGCTGCTATTACTGATCTCATAGACTCTAGGTAAAATATATGTTACATGTCTTACTGAAACGTTTTTAAAGTAAGGTTCGGAACAAAATTTTAAACTTGATAGGTATTGTACATCTTCTTATTTCTTTCCCCCGTGTTGGTCCGGCCTTCTTTGCAGAATAGACTCCGTAGTTGGCTGCTAAGTCTAAAGCTAGTTTTTCATTTTTTTTTAAATTATATAAAGCTTTATTCATATAAAACAAGCATAAAAGTCTGAGCTTTCACTAAGCGATAATCTGGGATTAACAAAGTAAAGAATAGCGATTTCTCAACATTTTTGCTTGAGCAAACTAAAAGCAGCAACCGATAGCCATCGGAGCAGGCGATCTGAATGTTTCGAGCGAAAACTTGGTAAACATTGTTGCACACTACCGCTGAAGTCTTTTGACACGTCGCAGTTTATGCATATACATGTGTTTATATAAAGAAGGATGACCAAATCCTACCTGACCACGAAACGATGGCGTCACAATAAGACATATAATTATATCAAAAATTGCCTTATTTTTTAAGGTTTTAAAAAACACACGAAATATTATTTTAAGTAGACACAAAAAAGTTTTCTATTTATTCTTGTTTTTGTAGCTTTTTACTATTTATTTTCCGTATGAAATCACTTGGTAATCAAAGACTAATTGTTATTTTTTTACGTTTTTCTAGTTTTCAATTGTAATTGATTTCAATTACTATATACGCATTACATTACTTTGTACGTGCGCGTGGTGCGTGGGAAATAGATATTTATTTTTATATTTAAGATGACAAACAGACATTTATTTATGTCAAGTCTCTTAAACGTTGATCAGAGAATTTCAGAGCCAAGTATAACTACTCTCAGACCTGTCTAGCTTTCTCCACCTTAATTACTCTTAATAAATACTAAAATGCCCGTTTCGGAGACTCGTGACTTCACCCCTTGAATACGGCTAATATCCAAGCGATTTATTTGAGCCCGGTTCCTATAGTCAACGAACCGTAATCCATTGGTAGTTTGCCTAAAAGTAACGAAGCGTTGCTCATAGTTATACAAAATGTTTTGGAGTCAATAACAAACGACCATACTTGAAATTTTAATTATTCGTACTAAAACTACCAATTATAAGAAAAACGTCTCGTTTCTTGAATATAGGAACCGGGCTTTAGTCAACCGGGGTCTCCAATCCTTCCTACATTATCAATTATCTCAATTCTCGTTGTTTGTGGATAATTGTAGATATACACATAGTTATACTATTTCAAATATTCGCTTCGGCTATATTCGTCAAGCTACGGAAACCCGAATATATTTTAAAGATATCCATCTATATAGAGTAGTAATTACATAATTAATTTTGATTTCAATCGACATAATTTATGATTTTATTTCAGTAAATTTAAAAATAAAAGTATGCTGGGTTTCTTGCCATTATCTGATACCAAAATGAAAACCCCAGATAAAAGAAAAACAAATTATGATAAATGGGTTGTACAAACTAAATAAGTTTCTGACACCAGTAAGTAGAACAGTTTTTTTAACAAAACCAAATTCATCAAATAATATAAATCCCACAAAAACATTTCATGATAAATGTTGCCAAGACGAGACCATATAGCTCGCACTGTCAAAAAGTAATCAGATCTCGTGTAGAGCCAAGCTTCTAACCCTACATGTCCAGCCCTAAATCGATAAGCCTTCATTTTACACTCAGATTACGGGGAAATACTACAGCCATAGCTCGTACCGCTTAGTTTGTAGCGCCTAGCAGAGTTTTTCCGCAATAATCTCGTAGGCGTGCAAACCACGGTAATATTATCTATACAGTATTCTAACTTCATATAAAAGGACGATGCGCGAGCTATACCTATGCGTTCGGATCAGGGCATGCACGCGGCATGCTACAATAGCGAGTGTGCCGCAGTGACGAACGGACGGTGTGCTGGTTTTCAATCAGTAACTGCGGGAATTTTTACTCGAAATAAGCACAAGTAGCTATTTAACATGACAAGTAGAATATATTGTACTGTTTTTGGTTGCATGAATTCCTCGAATTTCTCAGTAACGCACCCAGAGATAGCTTTTTTAGATTATAGATTATTTTTATTATTTAAGGTACCGGGACTATAGTAACAATACTTCGCAAACTTTTTAATTGTACCCAGCGATGATGTTGTGAAATACATAGACAAAATGGAGGCTATATTCCGACCTTTACTTAAAACTAAACATGTAAATTGTAAAGTAGCTTCAAGTATCTATAATCAAGTAAAATATTTTCCTTTTTCTCCTCCTTGTCTATGTTTCCCAAAACAATTTTACATCACACTTTATATTCGAATGCGGATTTTTTATACACTCAAATATAATAACAAAGCATTTCGTACATCTCAGTTAAGGCACAAATATTTTTCGGTCGCAGATTTATAACACCGACTTGTAATAAAGTCACATACATAATCATGGTTTTTTAATTAATGCCCGGTTCCTATATTCAAAAAACGAGTCGTTTTGCTTACGAACTGTAGCTTTTTGTACGAATCGTAATCATGATCTGTTCCTATAAAAAACTATTCGTAGGATATTTTACTGATAACCAGCGCTATCTAACAACCTACGGATGGGAGGGTCAGAACGACGGAACCATACGACAAATGTATGGAGTTGGCCACTACTGGCGTTCCTGTAAATTTTTTGAAATGTCAAACAGCTGTCAATGTTACTGTCCGTCAAAGTTACCGCTACCGCACCATTTGAGGCGGTTTATTTGTTTATACGTATAGTATAACGTAATTATTTTAAAGTTTGTAAGCGATTTTAAAAATGAAAATGATGTGGATATGCATAGTACGCTCTCAGGATGGAGTTTGAAGTCCAATGTAAACGCTATAGGAATATAATGCAATGGTTCAAAGTTTGTATATGATTTTAAGAATGAAAATGGTGTGGATATGCTTAGTACGCTCTCAGAATGGAGTTTGGAGTCCAATGTAAACGATATGGGAATATACCGCACTGGTTCAAAGTTTATAAGCGATTTTAAGAATGAAATTGATGTGGATATAGTTAGTACGTTCACCGGATGGAGCTTGGAGTCCGATGTAAACGATAGGGAAAGATTTTAAAAAGAAAGTACACTCTGTAGGTACTTCATAATTTCTAAAGATTGACTTGTTTTCATCTGAGGTTCCGACTTGCTAAGAGATTAGTGGGGAAACGACTGACCAAAAGTTATCTCTTTTTATACCTAGGTGACAGCAACAAGGTAAATAAGTTTATCATCTATGTGCTTATGTACCAATTTATTACCTTTCATGTTGTATTTGTTTGAAAAATCATGATTCACATCAATATTAAATCTGTTGCGAACTAGGGATGTGATGATCCCGACGGAAGCAATTTAAAAATTTAAGTACAATAGTGAAAGCAGATAGTTAATTAGTCCAATCAATCAGATTTGATGATTCAGCAACAACTTATAATGTTTGCTTAGTAGTTAACAATGCCTATACATGCACCTGTAATTTTAGTGGTTGCTAATATCATGTTCTGGTTATAATAAGGTAAAATTACATAACATGAGTAACTTAAGGTCATATCTGTTTGGCAAAGTATTTTTATTAATATGAAAAATGTATACAGACAAGTTGTTATTTTAATGACAATCTTTAGTTTGTAAGGACTATTTCCAGTAGTATACTTGGCAAGATCTATTCAAGACGCAGCAACATGAATATTTTCAAGTTTCTTAGGGAAATGACATTGTCCGGGATTGGAATTTTAGATGTATCTGCCACCTCTCACTTCCATCATTATCCGATTTACTCATGCATAAAATATTTCAACTCGATCAGTATCCAGGAAGTGGATCAAATTCAACTTGCAAACTTCCACCCAGACAAACAGACATATAATGAAAATTACACAAGACCTTGTAAAAAGAGTTACTAGGAAACATAATATTATAGGTATCTATTTGTGAAGTTTCCATGCGAAGGTGTAGGAAATGTGCTAATTCAAATGATTTTATGTATTGTATGAGATTGTTTACAACAGTTTGATTTCAGATCTTTTGGAGTTTGGAAAAGAAGTTTCTTCGATTTAGAAAACCCTCTAGTTAAACTTTATAACAACACATGCAATTATTATCAAGTTATAACTGCTGTATTGCATAATATATGTTAAATGCAAAATGTGAATGTCCGTTCTGAAGATCTAGGTATCAGTAAAGGATCCTGAGGAGAACAAGGTTTTGTTGATACAGATTTGAGTCAAGTGATATTATGTTTTGAAAAATAAAATAAATTTTAAATACTTATTGCATCTTTTATTTCGGATCGACGAAAATTTTACATAATGTAGTTATTTATTTCCTGCTATGAATTTATAAACACATTAATAAATTTCCTCTAACAACCAGTTGATTAGCAGAAATTGAAAAATGGCAGGAAATTGTATATAGAGATAAAAGACAAGTCCAATTTTAAAACTGGTATAACTTTAAGGTAACTCTTGCAAAACAGTTGTTGAGAATGCTGCAAGCTAATAGGCACTTTCATTATCTAATGACATTTTAAAGCCCGTGTAAGTTGATCCCATCAGTCCTGCTAACCCGTCCAGTACATATCAGGTTTAACACCATCAATCTGTAAAAATAATTATTTAAAATCTAAAAACTTGTTTTACAAAATGGTTATAATTTCCCTATATATTACGTCTTTTAGTATGACTGCATTTTTCTATTTTAGAAATAGAAAAAGTCATTCTAAAAATTGTCATATAGGCGGCATTATAATTTTTACTTTTTATTTATGTAATGAACTAGCAGCCCATCCTAGCTTAATACAGGTAGACAAACTTCTATGTTGTTACACATATAAGCTTTCCTGTTGAATCACCCTTTTTCATGATATTGAAAGGCAATCAAGCAGATGGATTTCCTGATGGTAAGAAATTCACGCTATCTAGAGACACCAAAGGTGGTAATGGTGCGTTGCCAACCTGAGGCCAGGATGGTAGGCCTCGAGCAAAAGTAAGTTTATCGGCTACCTTATCCTCCGTAGCACATCATGGCAAGCACAGACTATATGGCGGCAGGAATAGGTAAGGCCTTGGTACCAATCCGGGTGAGTCGCGAAAATCTAATGCAAAAGTTTAAAAGATCTAAGCATACACAGGGACAGACAGCGGTAAGGGACTGTCTTATACTATGTTCTGATAATTAAGTTTTTGAGACATATCTAACAATACCAACATTAAAATTAATAGTTAGCTGTTAAGAGTAATACATAGACATAAGTACAAGTATCCTACATTTTATATTTTAATCTCAAAATCACTGCCTTGCAGCAAGGTACAAAAAATTTGATAATATAGCTTGCTAGTTAGTCAAAATGAGTTTCAAAGATTTATTTAAATATTTGACTTGTTACCTTCAAATTAGTCCTTTGTTTTAAATAATGTTCCCATTTTCGTTTGAGTTGGTTGGCATGCATGGCAATCAGAACATTCATGGAATAACTATATTGGTTTGTCCTTCATTTATTTGAAAAAGTATTTGTCTTTTACCGGGTGATTTTGGGTCAAACTTAAATCAGACCGACTAATAAACTTCATCCTTCGCTTCCCTTTCTGTAATACAAAAATATGTTGAGTAGTTCTTTTTACTGTTAAATTAAAATTTGCTATACAGGTTTTAGTAAAAATGTTTTCACATTTACCTATAATCGAGTGTATAAGATTTTAATGTGGCTTCCCATACTAGAGAACTAAATAGTGGTTAAATTGTTTGGGACTATTATTGTTATTAGTTTGAAGAAATTAATATACATAACAACCAGTAAAACACTAGTTTCAGGCACAGTAAGGAAAAGCCGGTTAGGTAGTTTGTAAGAAGTTTTGCTACTCAGTACATATTTCTATTTATGGGTTTGTAAAGTAAAGAAGTTATACTTACAGTCATGTTAATTGATTTTTCAATACATCAATACTTTTTTCGTGTTTGCACTCACACAAATCCAAGTAAAACATCGAATATTTAATAAAAACTGTTTGTAAACATTAGACATATTAACTGAAATAAAATCAAACATCCAACTGTCAAACTTGTAACTTCAAACAAGATATTGGCGCGCGCGAGCCGGGATTTGCGTTTCGTTATCACATTAGCACTAACAGCTGATAATACAATTAAGATGTTTTCTTTATTTTAAAACTATATTAGTCTAAATTTATTGTTGATTTGTTAAATTATGTATGTTTTTAATAACAATTTTGGTTTGGTTTATGTCATAAATAAGTGTTATTATAATTACAAATATATTAATCAAATAAGTAAGCTTAATGCAGTATTGAAACGCAGGGAGGGGCAAAGATGGCTACCAGTAAAATATTTACTCACGACCACTCGTCGTAGGTAATGTACTAAAAGCACTTGTGGAACTATAAATTACTCATCGTTTTTAGTAGGCTAAAACGAATGGTCAAAATTACGGATGGCGCCTAGTGGATTATAGGAACCGGTCATAAATCTGTCAATCAAAAAAACCACTTGCATTTTTATTGCACACTTTCTATTCAACTCACAAAGTATTTTAGTAATCATATTAATATTTTAAATTGTTACTAAGTAACTATCTGTGCTAATAAATAAAAGTAATAAATTTACAATCTCAAAACTACATAGGTAGGTAACTGTTGGTAGGCGACAGAGACAGCCCTATCTTATGCTTACGTACCGCGCTTCTGTAGGCACTTATTTCAAGGACACGGCCGAGTTACAATACTGTATAGATAATATTACCGTGTGCAAACGGTGGACTTAACTGGCGAGTCGGCCGCACCGGCCTGTCATATCAGGTCGCCGTTTATTAAAATTAGGCGACTTAACTAATAACTGGTTATGGTATGGTACATAGTCGATTATTATTAGCACACTGTTTGGAAATAAATTGGGAATCAGTTGATTGCAGAGCCAAGTTTGATATAGGTCTGCGTTTATTGCTTGATGATAATCTCCATCAGAATCCAAACATTTACCTAGTAGTAATGCACCAGGTACAAAACCTTTCTCATTAACTGCATGTATGATAATAATGCGTTCACCTTTGGACAACGGTTGTTTAACCCCTTTTTTATTTTTATCAAGCCAAAACTTGAGTTTTGTGTGAAAAGTATGAACGTATGATTCATTCATGTATACAATATTTTTCCGGCAACTCTTAAAGCCTGTATTTTGTTAATATATTCAATTCTTTTTAGGCGTGCAGCAAATTTTTTCAACAGAGACCTCTGCTGAAAAAAATATTTTTCTCCTGATTTTCTGTCTTAATCTAAACCCCATATCTTTAATATTTTTTCTTAATGTATCTGCACATCCTTGGAAACCAATAGCGTCCATTAGTTTAATTTTTAAGTACTTTACAGTAGAAACTTCCTTAAACCTTTAATGAGAGTCATATACCATGTAGGTACACTACACTAATCACACTTTAATTAAAACTGTCCAGTTTTAACCAGAAATTCTTTGGCCTTTCTTTCTTAAGTATGTTAAATGCAGACATACCATTATATTCTTTGTCCTTTGTGTTGTTTGATATGCCAGTGTCTTTGACCACGAGGTCTTGAACTTTATTAAAATATCCTTTTCAGACTTTTTAAAAGCATTAGTTTCTGTTAAAAAGTATTGGTACACGTTGTATATTATTACAGGGGACTGACCGCTTATTAATTTTCCTTTTTTTAAATTATTATCCATTCCACAATACCTTGATAATTATGTAGGAATAAATTAAGTACCTATATTCAAATAAAGTAATTTGGCGTTTTACAGCTCAATACAATTCTTAATACTGAAACATTGCGTGCTGTTACTTCCATCGCAGTCGAGGTATTGACTAGTTTTGCCGACTAAAACGACGATGACACATTAGTTTCTTGATCAGTTAAATTCTTAAACACGAAATATACCGATGCGCATAATTTAAAAAGTATATATGTATATTTAAGTGGAACTACAAAATCTATATCAAACTTAGACAAGCGGGAACTTCTTTAGTACGTAGGGCCAAAACACACCACCGCGTTGCGGCGCTGCGACGCTAAAATCGTCGGTTTGCGTTGCGGTGTTATCAACGTGTCTCTGCCATTGAACATCGTGAAAAACTTACTGTTTTGTTGTTATTAAACGATTCTAGAAGCGCGGCGCCGGCGGTTATATGTTTTGGCCCTTAAATGTTTTAAGTAACAGTTTTAAAATGGATTTCGTTATTATATCTGTCTATATTTGTTTTAGAACAATTTTCTCAATAACTATGTTTAAAACATATTGTTGTAACTAAATTCAAAAGGTGGGGTGATTCTCTATTCGACTGTATGTTTTCTTTAATTTTTTTTTGTAAACAACAAACTTATTTTGATGGGTAAAAAGAACGGTCGTACAAAATGAATATAGATCTCCATACAAAAAAATTGAGCATATATTAAATATAGCAAAAACTTATCCATTATTAAGTATGTATAACTCAAAGTTACTAGTAAGAGATTATAAAATTTATGTGACACCATCTCGGAATCATTGCTATCTACTGAAAAAGAATTAAAATCGTGACGTCATGGTGCCTTATGAGACGGTTTTTGTAGTTTTACTGCTCTTAATTATTTAGTTACTAGCTGCTACCTGCGGCTTCGCCCGCGTTTTCACAGAAACCCGGTGTGCGATCGGGATTAAAAATAGCCTATATGTTAATCCAGGTCACAATCTATATGTCTTCCAAATTTCAGACAAATCCGTTAAGCCATTCGAGCGTGAAAGAGTAACAAACATCCATACATACATACTTACAAACTTTCGCATTTATAATATTAATAGGATATATTAGTCTTTTGTTTGTTTAAATTTGGTCGCTTTGTTAGCGAATATTGTGACGTGCTTATATGTGAAGTATATAATATCTTTACAATTTAATCAATACAGGATGCAAGTGAAATAGCTAGATGTTATTGATGTGCAGGGTGAGGGGTTGGGGCGGAACACCCTTGATGGCCTGGATGCCCGGGTGCATTCATTTGAGACCTGAAACTTCAGTTAAAAATACATGTAGTTT
>NJDC01002394.1:176122-188137 GCA_002245475.1 Calephelis virginiensis
GCTCAGAGAGCTATGTTCGGTGTTTCCCTGCGAGATATGATCCATAATTCGGTGATCCGCAAGGGAACAAGAGTAAACGACATAGTTGATAGAGTTAGCAAGTTGAAGTGGCAATGGGCAGGCCACATTGCTCGCAGAACCGACAACTGGGAAGAAAGTTTCTCGAGTGGCGGCCCCGCACCAGAGGACGTAGTGTTGGACGACCTCCCACCCGGTGGACTGACGATCTGGTCAAGTTCGCGGGGAGCCGCTGGATGCAAGCGGCTGGTGACCGTGACTTGTGTTGCTCTTTGGGGGAGGCCTATGTCCATTAGTGGACGTCCTCCGGCTGATGATAATGAAAGTCTAATATAGGTTTTAGCTAGAATTATTAATATTTACTGTTGTAGTAGGTATGTATGCTGCATGAATATAATAGCAATAGAAGTACCTAAGTTAGTATTTGGCTGAAAATAATATCATTATAAGAACTAAGAAGTATGTGCATTCAATAGTGTCAAAACAAGGCCCGAAGGCCGAAAATGAGAACACAGGTGCAAAATTCATTACTGTAGCGTAAATAGACTTTCATGGCTCAATCGTGAAAAATACTACAATAACTGATTATAAACATAATTTTTTTGAAATTGACAGTATGGGGCAACATCTTTAAATTTTAAATCCACTTGGTACCTGCTACTAAAATTGAAATTTAAAATTCATCGAATAGGTAAAAATTGCGTCAAACAAACCTGGTTATCTCACCAATGTGGAACAGTACTTTACACCTTGGTTGTAGATTGGTGGAACGGCTTTTAAACTGCACCACGCTTTGATCCGATCTTTATTTAGTGTTGGAACCGTTGGCCAGGATCTGCCAAGTGCCAGCTAATAGCCTTAGATTCAATCGATAGATGATCCAAAATCTATAACGATAAACTGTTTGACTATAAGTTACATAGTCGAAAACGTCTCAGATTCATTGGCTATCCGTTATTGTAATACATTTTGGCGAGTGTGCTAATGAACTTCATCTCATTGCCCCATTTCAAAGTCGCAATGCAAAGCGAACTAATACGTATTATACGTACTTTGTTAATATGTCAGAAGACAAGGTTTGGTCCGATTTCATCTTTCGCACTGCTAAAGATTGGAATTCTCTTCTCAAAGCAGTATTTTTTCACAATTTGTCTGTTATGCCGATACATGACATTGACGTAAGACAGTGTAATGTAACCAGTCATATAAAAAAATCCAATTGGTTCGACACCTTTTATAATCCCAGTACGGTTTAGCAATTCGTAGAGCTCAGTTCGTCAGTAGGTCTAAAGTTTATGTTTTTGATCGCGTTTTTTAAAATATTAATCGAAACTTACTTTAGTGCAGTTTTTTAATCAAAAAATATTTAACTAATGTATTATTACGTGAGTTCACACATGTATTTATTTTTACACGTCTCTAGTTTTAGTATGTTTTTGATTTCTTTTTCTGTTACATTCTAAGCTGTTTGTAGTTTTAGTGTTTTCATTGAAATATGTGTAAAAATGCCTATGTTGAATCCAATTTATCTAACATTTAATCAAAAATAGGAAAATTCGGCTATTAGGCATTGTGGAGCTAAAAGGAGGGAGCAAACGTATTTTTAGTTTATGAAACGAGGAAGAAATCTCAACGAGAAACCTTTCGTTACATCTTTAGGTACTTGAGAAGTGAGATGCAAACTACGTTCAAAAGTAACCAAAATGTCGAAATGAAAGAAAGTTAAGAAATCCAATCGATAACTACCTATCCGTTGGTAGGTACTATCGTGAGTGGTGATAGGTGTTATAGAAAATGACAAAATCATTTACAAAATGTTTAATTTAGTGAATGATCTCCAGAAGGTTAAAGTAAAATAAAAAGCATTTCCACACACAATAAATTTGATTGAGATTAACTTCAAGAAGCTTACCTACCTAATGTAAAATAGTTTGGAATTGTCGTCGACTTGTAAATTGTAATCTTATATATAAGGTCTTTTCAAATTAGTGCACGATATTTTACCTGGGCATTCTGAATATATAACTGAATCAGTAAAAAAAATTAAGAAAAAATCGGACTTAAATTAATTACAGCATCTAATATTATTTCATATACAATTACGCATGTTCAATGACCCGTCCGCGTCACCCGCGCGTCGACACGTGGCACCTAGACACGGTAGGTATGCGTGTGTTACGTTTATTGCGTGTACTATCCCGAAGATAGAATTTGAACTGATTGATCATAAAAAAATAGTGAATGTAGGCGTATGGTGAAAATAAGAATCAGGCTTAGGTATGTACCTAACTACAAAAAATATTTACGTACCTACCTATTCACACTATTTACATCCATATTTAATCATATCCACCATTGTAGGTACTCAATGCAAAACTTAGCACAGTTGTTGATGTGTCTTTAAGTATTGTTCGTAGGTTCCTATTTTCCTAAAACTTTTTAAGGCCAGTTAAACTGTAAGGTTTACTTTCAACGTCAAATCTTCGACCCTACCCACATGAAGAAGTCGGGAGGCGTCAGGTCAGGTCTGGTGATCACACTAGCCATCCTCTATTCAATTTTCACCATTGGAAAGGTACTCATGAACACTTCGCGAAAAATAAACGCAAACACAAACAAAAACCTAACATACCGTAAAACATGGTAACTTTGCCCATAAATTTATAACAAACGTGCTTAATTAGTGATATTTCAGAAAATACTGATAAATTAACTATTTTTTCGGTGTCTTATAATACCTTATGTTCTATCTCTCGATACACAAAACTAATAATAGCATACAAAACCATATTTGTTAGTGAAAATAACAATTATAGGTGTTGGGCAAAAAATCTCATACATTTGGTGACTTTCCCCACATTACAGAACTCCGTTACCATGAACTTTATCACCATTTTAAAAAAGACTGAATTTAAATACTGAGCAATGCTATAAAGTATTAAATTATGCGCCAAATATTCTCATTCCTTAACCCATAATAATGAGCGGGCAAAGTCATAAAGCTCTCTAGTATATTTTTCGTAGAACATTTCGAATGTTCAAGGGTTGTCAACATTGACAATATTTAACTACCAACTGTTGCCCGCGTTGTTAATAATCCCACAGGAACATTTTTACAGGATAAAAACTATTCTATGTGTTATTTCTAGTTACCCCGTATGTGCGTGCCAAATTTCATGAAAATTTGTCCAGTGGTTGAGTAACAAACAAACATACAAACTTTCGCATTTATAATATTAATATCAATATGATGAAATCATTTTAGTAGTATTGAGTAAAATTTAAGTGTGGAATATAATACATAATAAAAATATATTAAAAATGGAAATAATATAACATATTTTTTTACTTAATGTGCTTTATTTGTACCTAAGGGTTTCATAAACTAAGAAAAAAAACAAAAAAATAAAATTTAAAAAGTATGTACCTATTTTGTCTCTGTTTTTATACGAAAATAACAAATGAAACTAAAATTTGTAATGAGTTTTACTGAAAAATTATAGTGCATAGTTAAAATTGAGAAGACTTATCGTAATTTTAAGTATGCAAAGGTTTAATTTTGATATGTACATATTGCTTTGAAGAAACTAAAACTCAGTCGGAATTATGAAAAGAGGGCATAACTTTGTATTTATCGACTTAATTAAATAAAGTAAATCAAATCCGAACCCTCCTTTTTATACTCGGTTAAAAAATGTACCTCGGATGACAACCCCAATGAAAAAGAAACATTGGGCAATGTTGACAACGATTTAAAAAAAATATCCTTATGACTTTACCCACCGAGGCCGATTTTGCCAGTCTAGGGCAAAGTTGCCATTTTTACGGTACCCCAAACGCGATCAAACATCAACTGTGATCTGTGATCAACTGCTTCGAAAAATGACTGTATTAGAAATAGTAATTTGTAAGAAGGGGTTCGACGACGGACGAGCAAAGCGGCCAGCGCATCGATACATGACCTTGATCAGAACTTAAAACTATGTTTTTTTATGACTTAGCAACAGCTGTTACTTTCTCGGCTAATTATTACCTAGGTAAGTACTACATATTAAATTAAAAAATAAAATACTGGACCGAGATATTTGTACTGTGTGATATGTAAAGTTTTTTAACTGATTAAAATTTCAATAAAACAAAAACATTTAGGGTTTTTACCAATTTAACAGGTAATAGTACATTACATAATACCTAGTAGCCTGCAGGTACAAATAAACATTAAGTAGCTAGGTACATTGTCACGCGGCAGCCGTGAGACAATCAGCTGCTTTCGAGAGTTCGTTGACCGCCATGGGTTATAGCGAGAATTAATTCTTGTAATGTTTTATTTATTTTCCGTTTTAGATTTGTTTTATTATTTTTTATGTTTCCAGGCACGCATTCCGAGCCCGTGATTAAAATATCGTTAGCTAATTTGAGAAAGCCCTGTATAAAATTCTCCTGTCGCAATGTTTGTTCCCGTACTCCTTCGAAACGGCTTGACCGATTTTCATGAAATTTTGTGAGCTTATTTTAATTATTGTCTTAATTTTGTAAGTTTAGTAATTATTGATCTACTAAAAATCAATTTGATCATCTAAGATTACAAGTAAGTATCTGTAAATTGACGAGGGGAATTAAAAAAGGATATCGAATTTTCAATGCGAAATTCATAAACTTGTACAATGTACACTTGTGTGTTTTAAAATTCATTATTAGGTACATTACAAATGTGCTACTGCCTCTGATTTTTCTCGTAATGTTAAAGTAACAGAAATGTAGGTGAGCGACAATATCCGACGATTTAAAAAGCGTACATTGTATGATAGGTTTTACTTTAAGTATAGCTGTCAGTCTTGAAATATGTGTCATACAAAATATCACTGTTTTATTGAGTAGTAGGGCTGTGCAACCGCACCCCGGGCTAGTTCCACATTATGTATTTCTCCAGCAATAGAGTCTGTGCTTGCGATTGTATTCGGGGGTGGAGGGTAGGGCATGCAGTAGGATTGTACACGTGGCCTACCATAAGGTAGCGATGGCTGTCTCGTACCATCAACAGAGTCGCCCGCTTGTTCGCTACCTAAAGACATAAAAACTATGACTAGTCTCAGTTACCCTATTGCTGAGGCAAAACTGAAGTGAATTCTGTCATAAAATGTGCGTCGAAATATAAAAAATCTTTTTAATTTGTCTACAGTAGCCTTTGTCAGTATGTTAGAAAAAATATCTTTTTGCAAAAGTTCTAAGTTTCATATTTCCACAATAAACACGAAACAGTGTAATAATGCCGGTTTACAACGCAAATGTGTTTGAAAATAATAACGACAGTTGAAAAAATATCTATTGTTTCTCTAAAACTAAAAGTGACAAAAGCGACATGGAGCGATATGAGCGAATGTCCGATAATCGATTTCGAAGGAGTAACCAACTTTAAAAAGGCATAGGCTTCTTTTTGTCCAGGTCACTTAAGATATTCCGGTGAACTAAATTTTACTACTCAATCTTAGGTTGGTAAAGCACAACTAACATCTACTGGGACGAATATTTCAAAACATCAGTGGAAAATGCTAGATTGCCTATCTATGCTCCAGTACAATACATTGTCAAAAAAGATTGAAAATAAGGAAATATGGAACTTATTTCTCAACACAGTTTTTTTTATGACACTGAGTAACGTCGCTGTATGAGCATAATGTGAAAAATGTTATTGGTATCTTATACTATACCTTAGGTATACAATAGGTAGATAGGTTAGGTATAATTTTTCTAAGTTCCCCTGTTACCTCTCCTAAGTAATATAATTACGTTAGGTATTATTTTAATACAATAGGGAAGGATAACATATTTTTATAGATTTATTTCCTATGAATAAACATTTTTTTTAACTCAGTTTGTTACCCAGTTTTTATGTACTGCGTTTATTTTGAATGTCTCGGAACTGTTCAAATAAGGCTAGGAATACATGTGGCTATTTCAATCGGCCTTTGTTTATGATAAAAAATGGTAAATAAAAAATTAAATTAAACTTTCAAGCTATAAGTGTATTTTTATACTTAGTATTTTATAGGTAGTTAGTTATTGGTTACCTAAACGACCATTGATACTAAAATAATAGCTTTTCGAACATTAAACAAAAAAAAACATGTTCAAAATAAAGTTTAAATTTGTAAATTATGAAAAATACTACTCTACAGTCCACATTATGTGATACTACCATCTCCATGTATTTGTAGCCTTACAGATTTGTTTGTGTTTGTAATAAAATCTATCTCCCTGAATGTGTTTTTAGTCCGGTACCCACCACTAACTGTTATACTCGTAAACGTAACGTAACTCCTGACGTAATGCGAAACAATTTTTTGCTTTTTTTGTAATTGTGATTTTAGCAAACTCGTGTAAGTTAGTTATTTACTTAGTCCATTTAAATTGCGAACTAGATTTGTTCTGCCTTACCACAAAAAAATGGACGATCGCTTAATTAAACATTGTCTAAATTTGACATCCAACTAATGACAAGCGTCACGTGGATATCGTGTCAGCATCTTATTGGTTGAGAATCCAATTTTGGACGGTGTTTAGTAAACGTATCCACTCTCACGTCCACAGATACTTTACTATCCAAAACAAAAAGGTAGTTGTACGTCCAAGGATACTTTAGTATCCTTAGCTACAAAATTTTATTAAACCATCATCTATCGATAATATACATTACTTTTTGCGTGTTTGAGATGTGGAGTCAATAACTGACGAACTATTTTACCAAATAATCATGAGATAGCAGTGTAAGAAGTCTCGACAAATAAAAACAAACGTTTATATTCAGTACACTCACGCATTGGTCAAGTGTTTTTGAAGCGCCAGCGATTTTGTCGTAAGTACTAAAGTTTTATTCATTTGTTGATAGATAACTATACATCAACATAAATTAGATGATTTGTGTTTTATAATTAAGTATTCATATCACAGTTTTAAGAGTAAAATCAAGTCATATTTTGATTTCAAAGTGTAGCTGTTTCGAAAAATATTACGTAGGAGCGGCCAATGTTGTTATTGACTCAATTTTAGTTATTTCTACGTAGTTTTTCAGTGATAGTATGTCCTAAACATAATAATACACTGTGAAAACAGAAATATACAATATTCACGGAAGATTCCAAAAAAAAGTCATTGTATGCCTCAGGTGTTTAGGTTTGAATAGATTACTATCCAAAATTTATACGAGAGTGGGTAGGTGGGTAGGTGGAAAGGAGTTATAAGCTCATCTCCCACGCCAGATGTTCCCGGGCTCGCTGAGTCCTATTTTTAGTTTGGGATTCTAGGTAAAAATATAAACCTTCGATCAATACTAAAATACTATGAAACAGATAGATGGCGGGCACGGGGGAGGCTGAAGGCATGCTCAAAGTTCGCTCGACCGATTTTGTGCAAACGTCACATAGGTAAACCATCTACTAAATAGTCCGAACAAAGCCTAAACATTTGGTTTGGATAGGTGAGCCCGTTCTTGAGTTATAAAGTTACAACGAAAAGTGGCATTGATTTTTTAATATATATAGAAAATAAATATACTTACTTATCATGATTTTATTATATCTTTTTATCAATAAAATTGTTATTTCTAACAATAACAACAACTGTTGAAAGTGATAGGCGTGAATGAATTTATTCTGCGAGTCTATGTTACCCATGTGTGTTTTGTTAATATAGCGACAGACAGCTGAAATAAACTTTGTTTTATTCTACGTAAAGATATATAGGTACAGACGTTGTCTTGTCTTAAAGTGAATATTGAATGGGGTTTTTTCATACAGACCTTCTGACAATAACTAACATAAATAAAGAATTATTTAGTTAAATTGGTCTATCCGTTCCAGCGTGATGCGATAACCAAGGGAAATTGGAATTCATTTTATGTATAAGATGAAGCTATAACGTCACTGCGTGTAAAATAATCGTCATAATTCTACCTACCGTTTCTCCTTGTTGGTAGGGATCCTCTGTATAGAATAGACCATCTGCCTCTATGTCGCTGTCCAGCTCTTACAGCGAATAATATACCTATACCATTTGTGGTGTCTAGGCCCCTGTAACCAACTGCAGCAAACCTGTGTGATTGTAATTAATTTTAATTATTATGTACATCCGGTTATCAAAATTGATGTGAGAGTGGGTAGGTCGAAAGGAGCTAAAAGCTCATCTCCCACGCCAGATGTTTCTATTGTTAGTTTGGGATTCTAGGTAAAAATATAAACTTTCGATCAATATCAGTACAATGAAACAGATAGATGGCGGGCACGGGGGAGGCTGAAGACATGCGCAAAGTTGCTTACAATGTTCGTAGAATATTTCCGGGCTGATTTTATTTGTGCTCTGACAGTTCAGATAGTCAGAAATTTATTCTGTTACGATGATATTGAGTTACCATAATTATTTTCTCTTCTCATAATCCACATCGTTTTGATTGGAGAATAAAGTGTGGCTAGTGTCTAATAATTATAATTAGTCCAGGTGAGTGATAATTTTAATATTTTTAAATTATACAATAGTGTCATATGGTGTATATGGTGGAAATAACCATATGATGCGTCATTTTCATATCTCTAGCATCGAAGCCTGGATTTTTTTAGAGTTGTACATCAAAAATAATATAAACACTAGCGGCCCGGTACGTGCTTCGCTACGTATATGACCGTTAGAATAACATAATACAACAAAAGAAAAAACAACTGAATAAAGTTTTAATATGACAGCACAATCCCCATTTGAAAAAGTTTCAATTTGACAGAAAAATACCCATTAAGTATTAAAAAAACGATCCGCCATTTATTGAATTCATTTTTTACGAAAAATGTGATAAATGAAGAACCGCTCGACCAATTTTGTGCAAACTTCACATAGGTTAACCATCTACTAAATAGTCCGAACAAAGCCTAAACATTTGGTTTGTATAGGTGTGCCCGTTCTTGAGTTATAAAGTTACAACGAAAAGTGGCGTTAATTTTTAATATATACAGATATTAAATATACTTATCATTATTTTATTATATCTTTTTGTTAATAAAGTTATTATTTATAACAATAACAACAACTGTTGAAAGTGATAGGCGTGAATGAATTTATTCTGCGAGTCTATGTTACCCATGTGTGTTTTGTTAAGTTATTAATTATGGTATTTTTACTTGCAAAAGTTTTAGTTAGTGAATATTCATATAGTTTTTTTAGGAATCGGTATTGTTCTAATTAATAAATGAAGTACAGTGTTTGATATGGTTGACTGCTCTAGGTATGTAATTTTTAAAAGTTTTAGTCAAGGGCTTAGCGTATACGCCTAACTCAATCGACCAACCGCTAGGCTCGGGTTCGATTCCTGGCTGTGGCTTCTTTATGTAGGTTACTGCATTCAAAGAAATTAATGGAAATATATTTGCTTGCGAATATTGTAACAAATTAAAGTTCGGGCGCGTGTTCCGATTGAAGATTCGCAATCGATAAGAGCGTTCGCTGCATATTCTGCACATGCGATTTTAATTAATGTGTAGCCTATTCACAGATAAACATAATTAAGAAGTAACCCTCTCTGGTCAAACAGTTAGTGTGTAACGAGGAATGACGAGACTGATTATCGACAAGAGTAGGGTGCGATTCCCGACCGAAGCAGTCTATTATGGGTTGACGTATCTCTTGGTTACAAAGAGTTTAGAACCCGTGAGCAATAGCTGTATGACGGATTTATAACTCGCTTGCTTTGTCAAATGTGTAATTTGTGTAGTGTTTATTTTTGTGTACAAAATATGTGTTTTTAAGGACACACCATTTTTGGCTTCATAAACTACTAGCTGTCCCGGTGAACTTCGTTCCACGCGTTCTGTTTGTATAGGAAAACTTAAAATTTAAACTAAAAAACAAAACGATCCGCAATTTATTTAATTCATTTTTTACGAAAAATGTGATAAATGAAGAACCGCTCGACCGATTTTATGCAAACTTCACATTGGTAAACCATCTACTAAATAGTCCGAACAAAGCCTAAACATTTGGTTTGGATAGGTGAGCCCGTTCTTGAGTTATAAAGTTACAACGAAAAGTGGCGTTAATTTTTAATATATATAGATAATAAATATACTTACTTATCATGATTTTATTATATCTTTTTATCAATAAAATTGTTATTTATAACAATAACAACAACTGTTGAAAGTGATAGGCGTGAATGAATTTATTCTGCGAGTCTATGTTACCCATGTGTGTTTTGTTAACATAGCGACAGACAGCTGAAATAAACTTTGTTTTATTCTACGTAAAGATATATAGGTACAGACGTTGTCTTGTCTTAAAGTGAATATTGAATGGGGTTTTTTCATACAGACCTTCTGACAATAACTAACATAAATAAAGAATTATTTAGTTAAATTGGTCTATCCGTTCCAGCGTGATGCGATAACCAAGATGCCAAGACTGGTCAGCGAATAATATACCTATACCATTTGAAACCTGTGTGATTGTAATTAAATTTAATAATTATGTACATCCGGTAACTAAAATTTAAACGAGAGTGGGTTGGTCGAAAGGAGTTATAAGCTCATCTCCCACGCCAAATGTTTCCGGGCTCGCTGAGTCCTATTTTTAGTTTGGGTAAAAATGTAAACCTTCGATCAATACTATAGTACAATGAAACAGATAGATGGCGGGCACGGGGGAGGCTGAAGGCATGCGCAAAGTTGCTTACAATGTTCGTAGAATACTTCCGGGCTGATTTTATTTGTGCTCTGACAGTTCAGATAGTCAGAAGTTTATTCTGTTACGATGATATTGAGTTACCATAATTATTTTCTCTTCTCATAATCCACATTGTTTTGATTGGAGAATAAAGTGTGGCTAGTGTCTAATAATTATAATTAGTCCAGGTGAGTGATAATTTTAATATTTTTAAATTATACAATAGTGTATATGGTGGAAATAACCATAAGATGCGTCATTTTCATATCTCTAGCATCGAAGCCTGGATTTTTTTTAGAGTTGTACATCCAAAATAATATAAACACTAGCGGCCCGGTACGTGCTTCGCTACGTATATGACCGTTAGAATAACATAACACAACAAAAGAAAAACAACTGAATAAATTTTTAATGTGACAGCACAATCCCCATTTGAAAAAGTTTCAATTTGACAGAAAAATCCCCAATAGGCATTGACAAAACGATCCGCCATTTATTGAATTTATTATTTACGAAAAATGTGATAAATGAAGAACCGCTCGACCGATTTTGTGCAAACTTCACATAGGTAAACCATCTACTAAATAGTCCGAACAAAGCCTAAACATTTGGTTTGGATAGGTGAGCCCGTTCTTGAGTTATAAAGTTACAACGAAAAGTGGCATTGTATATATATATAAATATATAATAAATATAATTACTTATCATGATTTTATCATATCTTTTTGTTAATAAAGTTGTTATTTATAACAATAACAACAACTGTTGAAAGTGATAGGCGTGAACGAATTCGAGTCTATGTTACCCATGTGTGTTTTGTTAACATAGCGACAGACAGCTGAAATAAACTTTGTTTTATTCTACGTAAAGATATATAAGTACAGACGTTCTCTTGTCTTAAAGTGAATATTGAATGGGGTTTTTTCATATAGACCTCCTGACAATAACTAACATAAAAAAAAATATTTAGTTAAATTGGTCTATCCGTTCAAACGTCATGCGATAGCCAAGAGAAATTGGAATTCATTTTTTTTATATATAAAAGATGAAGCTATAACGTCACTGTGTGTAAAATAATCGTTAAAATTCTACCTACCGTTTATCCTTGTTGGTAGGGATCCTCTGTATAGAATAGACCATCTGCCTCTATGTCACTGTCCAGCTCTTACAAGATGCCAAGACTGGTCAGCGAATAATATACCTATACCATTTGTTGTGTCTAGGCCCCTGTAACCAACTGCAGGAAACCTGTGTGATTGTAATTAAATTTAATAATTATGTACATCCGGTAACTAAAAT
>NJDC01002396.1:11244-26801 GCA_002245475.1 Calephelis virginiensis
AGCCTATTCATTTCAAACAAACAAACAAAAAATTAAACCTTTCCTCTATAATATTAGTATAGATTGAGAATTTAATTCATTGATGATGATGATGGTCTTATCGTGCTCAGGTTCCAAACTTCTTTAAAGAATTTTGCTAGTTTTAGATATCGCCTCTGTGGTTTAGCGGTCCGGGTGTTGGACTTGACTGCATGAGGTCCCGGGTTCGAATCCCGGGTCGGCCAACAAAAAGAAAATTGGATTTTTCCAATTTTCTAAAAAAAATTGTTGGTCGGGATTGGAAATGTGCCCGGTTGGCGATAGGCTTGCCACCTATCACATTGTGGGACTTAGTGTCTTCGCCTAGGCGTGGGTGCCTCTTCGGGGATATGGGCGTGAAGATACTTCTTCTTCTTCTTCTTAGATATTCGTGAGGACGAATTGGCACATTTAGGAGGTATAGCACCTTTAATAACTTTTCCAACAGGAAAATTAAGTTTGATAAATGTTTTTGTTTGATGAATGTTTTCACTGTCAGGATCTAGATTATGGCAAATATTTACCTTAATGTATATCGTTTGATATTTAATTATTTACTTAGCTTTATTTTGTAACTAGATTAGATACTTAGTTGTTACTCATTTTATGTATTAATGTATTGTATTTTCTTTCTTTTTTTAATTTTGTACTTTTTCCTTATGTGATATGTAATATACAAATTTATTTTTTCTGAATACTCGTTGTTTTTAAGAAATCGAAAAGAGTATTTGGAGATAGTACTGGTACACTAAAAAACCAATTCATATAGATCGTAAAAGCTGTACGTACGTACATGTTTCAATTAATAAACTTTCAAGGTACTGAGTTGGAATCTCAGTTTATAGGAGGCTTTTATTTATTTACAGTTGATAACTGCACTCTATTTGGCCTATAACCTTGGCCAGAAGATGTTGACGTACCTACAACATCTGTGGTTACATCACACAACACATCAGGAGAGCAGTGTACTAGTTTGCTAACTTATCACATAAAAAAACAAACCTGGGTGAGGTTGATTAAAAATGATAAAAAATTGATACGATATTGAAGATAAAAGTAATATGTAAAATTAAAAGGTAACATTGTCTTTGATATTTTCTATTGTTAGCGCTGGGTAAAACTTGTAAATAGTAATATTTTGAAATTATGAAACTCTAGTCTCCTTCCTTCTGTCTAACGTATAAATTATAATTCATTATTACCTAAACAGCCTCCCGCCTTCGCTGTTAACTGCATCATCGAGGCCAACACTGAAATTGCATTTAAATATACCAATATTTAGAAGGAAACTTCACTTTCATTTTAAAGACGCCCAAATTACATTATTTAAGAAACATCTCCTTGGCAGAAAGGTACGGGCCTTAGCCGTTCGAATAAAAAAATATTGACACATTTCGTGCTCAGCGACTAGGAAAAGAGTTTTGGCGCCATCGAGAGAAAAGATGGTCGAAGTTTTTTCATAATTATTGAATTTCGTGTTGATATTGAGTGAAATTAGTCAATTTTGGTGGCATTTTGTACAATTTTGTTCAGTGAAAGTGCACAAATGAAATAATCATGAAGAAATTAGCGTATCGTGTAATTCCTCGTTGCAGCCAAATCTCATTACATAAGCTTGAGTAAACAGGCCACCGCTTTATCCAAGAGCCTGACATGACTTCCTGAGGACTTATGACTGATGACTATTTAAAATTAATTGAAATTGATATAAAATTTGAAGCAAATTTCTACTTGACTAATGGCTAAATACTAACGTGAAGGCCAAAACCTAAAGAAAGAAGAAAGAAGACTAGGAAAAGTCCAAAACGATTTGTCAAACTTAATTCAGATGTTTCATAAAAATTGGGAGATGAGATATCTTATCACGCAAATTACTTCATAATATTCATACATTGAGCTGCCATTTTTATCATCAAGCGCTTTCAACTTTAACAAGATAAAGTTTGTACAGAAGTTTAATGAAATATTTACGAAAGTAGCAAATATTCAGGTTGATGCTCCGAAACCCTCATTTTAAATAACACATACGTCAGCTTGAAGTTCTAAACAGCCGTCGAATTATCACAATTTTTATTTTTAAAAGTTTAAGGTACTGGAAATATTTGTCTTAAGGTGCCTCTACATTGGTTTTTAAATTAAACATGTTCAGTTCGCATTTTAATTATTATTAACATTAAAAATTATAAAATAGAAAGCTAGCAAAAAGGTCTTTCAAGGGTAAGATTATGACAAATCGAAATATGACGACAATACGAACAAAATTTATTTTTTTGATTTTATAAGGAAAACTAGCTGCTACCTGCGGCTTCGCCCGCATTTTCACAGAAACCCGGTGTGCGATCGGGATTAAAAATAACCTATATGTTAATCCAGGTCACAATCTATCTGTCTTCCAAATTTCAGACAAATCCGTTCAGCCATTCGAGCGTGAAAGAGTAACAAACATCCATACATCCATACTTACAAACTTTCGCATTTATAATATTAATAGGATAAACAAAAGGACGTCAAAAGAATGGCACAAAATTCACGCTACTTAAAGACAGCTATGATGGTGATGATGCGTTGCCAACCTGAGACCGACAAGCAAAAGCAAGTCTACCGGCTACCTTATCCTCTCAAACAAAACACGTCAAAGACAAGCAATGACGCTATGGCGAGAATAGGTAAGGCGGTGGTACCAATCCGGACGAGTAGCTGCGAAATTCTACCACTTAATCAGATGACACGGTGCTGGTGATAGTAACACCATGCTGCCTTTAACGAGCAGCCTCACTGGAAGGCAGATGGTCTATTCTGCAATAGAGCCCGGGCCAGCACGGGGTGTATGGAACGCTTTGTTAAATACGTTCGAAAAGCCTTAGAATCTATACTAAATCTACGATTCGGAATGAAAATCCGTAAATAAAAGCCTGAGATAAGGAGATTATATCAAAATTTCCTTACATTTTTGCTGAGAGTGATATCATGTCTATTCGATGTCGATAATTGTTCTTGCTAGACGTTCAGAAAGCGGCTGATGGTCCAATTTGGCACATGCCATAAACACATATTCGGTTTAATTTTCTTTGTGACTGTTCACAAAACTATGCGCGTTTTCTGAACAAACACGTTACATTAACCTGTGTACGCAACATGTTTGTTTTGAGAATCGATTTTGAGTACCTAGTACCTAATACCTAATTCGAGTAGGTACTTGGTACTTAGCTAATAAAGTGATTTCAAAGTTTACGAATGGCTCATTTTTGGCACCTAACTTGCACCAATTGAATCTTTAACACTTTTTTTAAATCTTTGGATTAGAAGGCAAAAGCGTCAAATTTCTGCCTGAACGTAAAATTATTTAGCTGAGCCCTCACCATGATATACAGCGCTATACTCGCTTGCGTATCCGTTAATTACTTATATCAAAACTTTGACCAGCGCCTCTCCTGTTTATTGAAAGAACTATATTTTCAACTAAAATTCAGGTTACGAAAATTACTTTACGTAATCTATAGCAACTCGTGGTAAAGGCTCTGATGTACGTACAATTTTTTACCTTATTTATCTTATTTATGTAGCTTAATTATTTTAATAGGTTTTTATTCTAAAAGTATCTTCACGCCCATATTCCCGAAGAGGTAGGCAGAGGTACAACCAAGGCACCCACGACTAGCCGAAGACACTAAGTCCCACAGTGTGATATGTGGAAAGCCTATCGCCAACCGGGCACATTTCCAATCCCGACCAACATTTTTTTTTAAATTAGAAAATTGAATTATCCAATTTTCTTTCTGTTGGCCGACCCGGGATTCGAACCCGGGACCTCATGCAGTCAAGTCCAACGCCCGAACCGCTAGACCATAGAGGCGATTATTTTTTTATTCTCTCGCAAGAAATACATTCTTTATAGAAAAATGAAAAATATTCAATAACCCCTTACAAAACCTACATTTTGATTGAAATTGGTCGGTAGAGTCACACTCACACACAGACACACGCACGCCCACACGCTCACACAACACGTAAAATTATACAACTACATCGCTCTCTTGCTGCTTGAAAGAAGAGTAAACTAACAAACTCACATATATCAGCAGCTATACAATGCGAACGTGGATGGATGTAGGTACTCGGGGAGAACAAGGCTGACATTTCACGATCAGATCAATCGAATATTATCCGAGCGTGGTGTCAAGAGTCTCCGAAACCGGCGTGTTTGTATGAAAAGGGTAATAAATGTGAAGGAAGCCAGACAGGTTTGTCAGGATCGTGAGGTCTGGCACTCGATACTCTCTGCCTACTTCGTAAAGGACATGGCGTGAAGATATGTATGTGTATGTATGTAATTCACATATCTTACAATAGTAATATAGCTTTCATACTTTATCGCCTGCAATAGTAACATAAACCAATTTATGACGGACCTCTTCCTGCAGGTAAAAACATATCACTGCGTAAATTCTTCAAAATCTAGTTCTCAAAAGATCAACATCCATTACAAAATCCAGCACGTTAACTTCGGGCTATCCGCAACCCATATTGTGTCTCATTTCTGTTATGACTCATAAACTTACAAAACAGCGCTATGAAAGAGTTCTTGTTCTGGTTTCCAGTCTGAAGTAGGTCGATCGATTCCCCGGCTTTTGAAAAATAATCATTGTTCCACGTCAACGTTATATCATGCAATTTTTAATATAAACGTTGCTTGACCTATATAAAATATTCGACAATAGTTTAATAATCTATAAGTAATTATAATAATCCATAATCGGGGTTCTGTAGGTAGAGAATTAGAGAAGTGCCCCCGAGTGCCGAGAGAGACACTTTCAAAGTGGTAAAACATGCCCCAATCATGCAACTTCTAAAATTAGAGAACGAGAAAACTCAGAAATATATATGTTATATATTTATTTAACACTTTATTGCACACAAAAACTAAAATACACAAAATACACGAGAAGTTAAAAAGCACAAAAGGCGAGCTTATCTCTAACTAAAGAAATTTCTTCCAGCCAACCCAAAAAAAAATTAAGCAGTGAAAATAAAATGGAAGGCATCGTGTACAAAACAATTAACTATAGCTATATTTAGAACAAATAAATAAAAATATACTAATAAAGTGTGTAACAAAAAAACAGGTACAATTATAATTATTAAAATATCTTAGTAGGATAATATATGAGTATGTTATTGTGTCAACGATAAGTAATGTTCCTTCAATCTTTTCTTAAAAGTAGGTAAAGATGGGCTGTCACGAATCGTGGTACACCAAAAATTGATTTGAACGAGATCTAGTTTTTTTAAAAAGTTAGGTATTATTTCGATAATATTTAAAATAGTTGTACTTAACTTTTAAGAGTTGGCGCTATGTAATTTAAAATCACGCAAAGTACAAAAGTAACGTAAACTGCAACCACTGTAGAGTGTATATAAAATATGAAACGAATTAACTGAAATATGATTTATATTAAGTTGATTACTGCTAAGGAATCCTGCATGGGTGAGTTCGACTCGCACTTGACCGCTTTTTTATTTAACCTTATTCTCCTTTTAACCTGACTGAAAAATAGGAAAATTTAAATATTTTTTTAATAGTGATTTTACCTGAAAGTCAAAGAAAATCAAAAGATTAATGTAAATTATAATTAAAAATATTTAAATATTCTTTCAATTTGACTAGAGACTTGCACTACAAACAAAAGTTAGACATCTGTGATACTCCCGGTGCTGCAGATCCCTTGCCTCTTCTTATACGTAAGAAAATGACATATTATGTATGTTAAATATATTTATGTATGTATGTATATATAATATTAAGTTTGTATGTATCAGTAATGTCATTTTTATGAATTTGTATCCAAATAAATTATAATTGTATGAAATTTTATTATTATAACCCTCCGTATTATTTTCCCAAAAGGGGTAAAAAATAGTTCTTTTCAGAGATTTTTAAATTATTGTCCGACGTTCGTACCTCCGTATTTAGGCGACTTATCAACAGCAGCGCTACCTATAACCTCCAACTGTGTTTTCCAATTATCCACGAACTCACTCAAATATTTAAATTTAAAGACTAGTATTTTTAAACAACTCCGAAAATAGGAGGAGGATAAATGTTCGACTTCCAAATGTTTTATAGTATGTTAATGGACTTCTCCGTAATTTTTGGACCGATTTAAAAAAAAAATTGTATTTTAAAGAACGCACTTCTAGGGTGGTCGCCTAGCCACCGAGTCTTCATTTAATATCGAAATCCCAGCGAAATCGAGGAAAATACTCATTTTTGTGTACGTAGAGGCCTTATGGTCCAGCTTGTGGGAACAAGCTGGACCATTTCAGGACGTTTTTAGAGATCATATCTATTATGATCTCTAAAACCGCGAGGTTGGCAACACATTATTTATAAAAAAAGAGACGGTTAATCGATGTTTACACCACTAGAATTTTAGTACCAGTTACTCTGAAAGTAAAGCATTATATCATTTAGAATTCTATGGAAGAATTCTGCTAAAGTAAATACTATATTCGTTTTACAAAATAGAGCCATATAAGCAATTTAAAATTTAGGCTGAAGAGTTTCCCAAAGAGAAAAATTCAAAGAAATTAATATTCTAACTGTAACTTTCCAGTATATTTTTCAAAAATTTAATATAAGTTCAGAAGAATTTACGTTCATTTAATAGAAATTGCGATATACATCGCGTGAATACGAGTAATAAAAACAATCTTGCTGGGCATGTGTCTCGTCTCCACAGAATGAGCCACTATTTCATGGGGCCAATGTATACGTTTTTGCAATATACTTCCTGATTATATGAAAGACCTACCGTTAAATAAATTTGAAAAATGTATCAAAGTGAAATCATATAAGAATGGATACTATACCATTACTAAATATTTATCGGATAAGAGTGCTTGAGATTAATTGCTCCTCATACCAATCTCTTGTTAATTATAATGTGTGAGGTATTACTAATGAATTTGTATAGAAGAAGGAAAATAAACAAGCCCGCTGAGTTTCTTGCCCGATCTTCTCAGTGTGGCCGCTTTCCGATCCGGTAGTAGTTTAAGGTGATAAAAAGATTTTCTATATTATTTTAATCACCTCTGTGGTCTAGCGGTCCGGTCCGGTTGGATTTTTCCAATTTTCTAATAAAAAAAAATGTTGGTCGGGATTGGAAATGTGCCCGGTTGACGATAGGCTTGCCACTTATCACATTGTGGGACTTAGTGTCTTCGGCTAGTTGTGGGTGCCTTGGTTGTACCTCTGCCTACCTCTTCGGGGATAAGGGCGTGAAGATACTTTTTTTATATTATTTTATACGTATCGAGATCGAAGCCGGTGGTTTGGAGCTTTACGGCTTTTAAATAACTATGATGATTTTTCCCATAAGCAGCTACAAGTTAATATCGCACACTTCCTACAATCTAAAACTGACTATTATTTTAATCTAGTGTTAGAAAAGGTACTCATGAAATATATCAATGACTTATGAAGTCTGCGAGTATATGGTGAAGGAATTTAGTGATTTTAGTTATTTATGGTACCTACTTCTAAATTTTTACAACCATTCAATTACACGTTAGTGTAATCCTTTTCTTAACCAATTTAAAATACAAGCGATCAAATGCTAGTCGGACTGGCCCATGAAGGGTTTCGAAGCAGCATCCATCATAATATAAATGATCTTTCAGTTCATTCTTTTCATATTCCTTATATACTGTCGTTGCAGTTTGTCACTTCTGCATATTGAGCGATTCTAAACATAGAAATAGGAATATTAGAGGTCAATGATTCTAAACTACACAGCGCCATCTCTTAACAGTCAAGTATAACTATTGAAGTGTTGTAACAAGGACGTTACAGTACCTGTTAGAAAAAACTACTTTCTCATATTTTTAAAAGAGCGTACTTTCAAGGTGTTGCCATTGCCACCAAGTCTGGATCTGATGGATTGAGAAAAGTACTCAATTTTCTGCGTCCTTAGACGTTAACATTGAAATGGAAGTTGTGATTTTGCAGTATTATAACTCCTCCTCTATTATCACATAAATACTGGCAAAACCAGTTACCAAATAGCGGCTGGGAATAATAGCTACCAAAGAACAAGAAGTTAATATTACGACGCTTTTACACCAAAACATCGGATGTCAATGTATCTGCATGTCACCGTATTGCGGGATAATAATTGGTTTAACTTCAATCTGGATTTCACTAATTAAACATACATACATATCTTCACGCCAAGTCCCTTACTGGGTAGGCAGAGAGTATCGAGTGCCAGACCTCACGATCCTGACAAACCTGTCTTGCTTCCTTCACATTCATAACCCTTTTCATACAAACACGCCGGTTTCGGAGACTCTTGACACCACCCTCGGATATCCGATTGATCTGATCGTGAAATGTCAGCCTTGGTCTCCCCGGGTACCTACATCCATCCACATTCGCATTGTATATCTGCTTTGTCAATCATTCATCTGTCATTCTTTCCACATGACCGAACCAGCGGAGCATGCCCTTTCGCATTTTAGCACCAACACTTTCTTTCAATCCCACTCTTTCTCGGATCTCACTGTTACGAATGCGGTCAGCGAGCGTTACACCACAGATTTTCCGTAGTGCTCTCATTTCGACCGCATTTATCCTACTTTCATGCTACTAATTAAACTAGTTAGTATATTCAACATTTAAAATCCGAAACATATGTCATTTAAAGGAGACGCTTAATTATAACAGCAGGGGAGCCCAGGATACTAAATGTGTACGTCACTCCCGCGCCACAGAAAACTGTCAGAATTTTTCGGGTACATAGTTACAAAAAAATGTCAACCGATGTTTATACTATAAGTGGTATAGAAAGCATCTCATAGCTAAAAGAACAATTACGATCACTTGACCATAATCGAGCGCATTAGATATTGACAATGTTCATGAATACGAAGGTAATAATGTCAATAATATCAGGTATGAATGTCCAATTTTTTTTATGATATTGAAAGGCAAACAAGCAGATGGATTTCCTGATGATATGAAATTCACGCCGCCTAAGCACACCAAAGCTAGGAAATGGTGCGTTGCCAAACTTAGACCGGGATATTAGGCCTCGAGAAAAAGTAAGTTTACCGGCTACCTTATCCTCTGAACCGGAACAAGTCAACGGTAAGTACTGACGTTATGGCGGCAGGAATAGGTAAGGCAGTGGTACTCACCCGGGCGAGTTGCTGCGAGACTCTACGACTAAGTCAAATGTCACGGTGTTAGTGACGGTAAGCCTATGCTCGCCTCTTACGAGCTGTCTGGCACAGGATGGCAGATGGTCTATTCTGCAAAGGAGCCCGGACCAACACGGGGAAAATGATACATTTTTTTCTTTCTTTCTTTAAAATTTATAGAAATTTATCCCAAGCACAGGGCAAGTGCTAAAATAAAAATACGTTGCGAGAAACGAAAGTTATGGCCATTCTAAAATGTGAATTTCATCTGTAATGATGAACTCATTTGGTGGGTACTCAGAATTGTGTATCTATAGGACATAACTACCCGCGTTAACGGGTTAGAAAGGAATTAAAAATTTCGCCACGGGACTTGAATCCTCAGTAGCTCAATTGGTTAGAGCATTCGTCGGCTTGAGACTAAAGGTTACAGGTTCAAATCCTGTCTGGGCGAAATTTTTTCTTTCTTTAAAATTTATAGAAATGATACATTGATTGCCGTAATGTCTAATGAACAAAGAAGCGTGAAGACTTGCATGTACTTTCGGGTATATTTTGAAGCGAAAAAAATAAGGCAGAATAGCCTATATGCGCGACGCTATATAGAGATTTTTTTATTAATCAGACTCGTCTGAGTAACTCCTCAAATCCTCTGTTATGCTCCCCTAATATAAAAGTAATTATAAATATTTGAAAATGAATTCCTATTTTCCGTAGTCGCGCTTTAACTTGAAGACGTACTAATTATATTTAACTTTCATCTTAATTTTTTATAACTTTGTTTCAAGTTCTTAAGTAATTAAACTTTTATAAAACTGCACCGAAAAACGGGAAATTTCAGTTTATTTTAACGAATTAAATTTTGCTCGTTCGGCTTATATCGATTAAAAAATCAATTAAAGTATCCTCACTCCCATATCCCCGAAGATTTAGGCAGAGGCACAACCAGGGCACCCACGACTAGCCGAAGACACTTAGCCATCCAACCGGGCATATATTTAATCGGATAACAGTGCGTCGCTGCCCTATAGTCGGGGCGTTGATAGCTAAGGTTTTGATTCCTACCTGGGAAATGTCTTACAAGCGGGAGAAGCCATGGGTTACGTGAGCATATGGTAAATGTCAGTTTACGAAACATATATATCAAGCGCTGGCAAACACTTTCGTTGTAGAATAGGGTTACTTATTTAAATAATTTTTATACTTTAGTCCTTTATCGCCTCTGTGGTCTAGCGGTCCGGGTGTTGGACTTGACTGAATGAGGTCCTGGGTTCGAATCCCGTGTCGGCCAACATAAAGAAAATTGGATTTTTCCAATTTTCTAATTAAAAAAAATGTTGATCGGGATTGGAAATGTGCCCGGTTGGCGATAGGCTTGCCACCTATGACGTGAGACTTAGTTTCTTCGGCTAGTCGTGGGTGCCTTGGTTGTACCTCTGCCTACCTCTTCGGGGATATGGGCATGAAGATACTTTTCTTTACTTTACTGTAGTCCGATTTTATAAGAAATTTTACTATGTGTATAGAAAGGAATCCCATGAAAACCCCAACACGACTCAATGCCTGAATATAGTCTAGTGGTCCGGAGTTGGACTTGTCCTTATGAGATCCCGGGTTTGATCAAGGGACTAGGCAACAAAGTGAAAATTTGTTTTTTTTAACTTTCTAATAATAAGAACGTTGCCCGGTAATGGATGTGTGCGCGGTAGGCGATGCGGTTGTCACCTACCACATTGTGGGACTTAGTGTCTACGGTAAGTTGTGGGTAGTAGTTTTACCTTTCCCTACATCTTCAGGGATACGGGGAAAAAGATTTTTTTGTATTAAATTTATGCGTTAGTATTTTTATGATTCTACAAACTGTTCCGGTAAAATTTGTACCGTCTTCCATATGCCATGTTTTTTTAATGTTCAGGTATCTTTACACCCGTATCCCGTATCCGTATCCAAGGTACGCACGATCAGCCAAAGTTATTTAGTCCCAAAACGTAATAGGTGGAAATGTTCATTCTAAATTCTAGACAGTTTTAATACAAACTTTCATCCCCCATTCATTTATTCATTTTAATTTTTTTTTTGTCCAGTGTTGATTCGGGCTCCTTTGTAGAATAGACCCTCTGCCTTTCTGCCAAGCAGCTTGTAAAAGGCGAGCATAGGCTTACCGTCACTAACACCATGACCATGACATCCCACTAGGTAGTAGAGTTCCGCAGCGACTCGCCTGAATTGGTACTACCGCCTTACTTATTCCTACCGCCATAACGTCAGTGCTTGACGTTGACGTGTTTCGGTTCAGAGGGTAAGGAAGCCGGTTAACTTACTTTTGCTCGAGGCCTAACATCTCGACCTCAAGTTGCCAACGCACCATTACCACCTTTGGTGTCTCTAGGCGGCGTTAATTTCATACCATCAGGAAATCCGTTTACTTGCTTGCCTACCAATATCACAAAAATAACCTCATTATAGTCCATTCGGGAAGATTTTTTTAAAAAAAAGCGTATTTTTGAACTTTATATTTTACCCATAAGCAAATCAAAGTCTGTCCAGTGGTTTAGTATAGACATACCGATTATCACCTTCATAATATTAGTACTTATGTACTACGCAGTCGATAGGTTATCATCATAAGCCCACATCAGCAAAAAGTACTTTTTCTCGGTTATGTGGCTTTGACAGAAACGAGCCTGTGAAAATCTTTTAGTCTCTCATATTTTTATTATATGAATAAGAAACACATTTTCCCAGAGATAAAGTTAATAGGATGGGTTGAAAACGAATGGAACTGACATCTAATTTCATTTAGTATTTTGAATAAATAAGATTATTATAAAGCAACGTTTTCCATAGTATTGAAAAAGTTTTTTAACAATAATGCCACCAAAAATAGCTCATATAAAATGTTGCCAAGACGACCACATAAAGTTTGCCCTGTGAAAAATATATTAGATCTCATGTAGAGCCAAGCATCTATATCTACACGCGCTAACTCTACCGACCCTAACTTTACAAATTTTACATTTAAGTAAAAGTGTATGGCTTCGCCGTTTCGCTACCGTCGTGGAGGTGGTGCGAATATTTAGTTTCTAAATTAACGAAACGGGCAAGCCATAAATTTTTACTATTAGATAAGACATTTTAAAAAATATATGATTTTTTGGCATGACAACATAAATCGGTTCAACATTTTCTTTCTAATTGTATTTAAACTTTGATTTAATATTTGCCAGTTTGTATTTTGTAGCCCCCAACTTTTTATCAACACTTCGCAATGTTCAAATCCTGTTATAGCAAATAAAGATTTTGATTGGATTTGTTGTTTTTTTTTTATATGAGAGAGATCAGCGAAAAAGCACACGGGTCTCCTGACGATAAAACATAACAATGACTTAGACATCATAGATGTTTTCGGTGCGTTGCTGTCTTGTGGTCGAGCTGTTAGACCAATTGTGCATATATACCGGCTACCTGACCCTCCACATCAGAACAAACTGGTTCCTGGCAAGGTGCTCCACAGCATTTTGCTACCAGTGATCTTGTTAGTAAGAATCTATCTAACCTACGCTTGACTTTCACGAGCTAGCCAGAAGAGAGGCAGAGGATCCGGACCAAGACGGGTTAGGTTTTTAGTGGCGTCCTATCCATAACTTGCAACAGAGTAGACCAATTTTCTTCATTATAACATAGATAATATACTACATCGATAGTATACTAGCTGTCACCTGTAGCTGTGTACTATGATAAAAACTATCCTAGGTGTTAATCCAAGTTACCTTCTACGTGTGCGCCAAATTTCATGAAAATCAGTTGAGCAGTTTTTGCGTGAAGAAGTAACAAACACACAAATTTTCGGATTTATAATATTAATGGGTGAGTAGTATAATATTATATATAGCTTGATTTTTATTATGTTCAAGCTCGATGGTCTCATTTAAATTTTGTAGCTTTTGGTTTAGCAGTTCTTGAGTTATACGTAATAATGTATACTAGTGGTCTCCCATTGGTCGAAATTCGACCATAATAAATTTTAATATCTTGTTGATAAGAACGCCCTCTTCATTTCTCAAGACCAACTACTTTATTTCCAAACTGTATGGTATGCCATCTGTGATCTTTTACCGTTACCATCAATGTATTTGTTTGTGTGTGTCAAATGCATGGTGGGTAATGTTTTATTTATTGATTTAATGTACTTTACAAGCATTATTATTGAAAAAGATTAGGGTTCTGCGCTTCTCCTACACATAAACTATAAGTGTGCCAAATTTCATATTCCTCCGTCAACACAATTTTCGTAAAAAGGGGTCCAAAGTTTCTGCTTAACGTAATAATATATAGATACTCCCACAAAGAATATTAATTCACTTATTTCAATATTTCCAGTTACACCATGTCTACAACCCTGTATATGGAACGGCGCGATTAAATAAGCAAACGCCAGTCTTCACGTCACGGGAACTTTACTAATAAACTAAAAACACAACTTACAACGTCGCGGGTTTAATTGGGAAAGTTGGGTTTTAAGGTGTCAAATGTTTGCGCTTCATATTTCAACGTAGCGTTGAGAGTTGGACACTGTCATATGCAGTGTTGTTTTTTATAAGGAATTTAACACAGAAATATTTTTCAATCAAAATTTAATATTATTATAAACTAGCTGCTCTGGCGAATTTCGTTGCACCCGCGCCCGTTCAGTTTATATGGGAAAAATTAAAATGTTTTTTTTTTGTATTCTGCTATTTGGGGCGGAGACAAATCCAACAAATTAAAAACCATGAAAATTGATCCAGCAGATCTCGAATTAAAAGTGTTGTAACAAACCCGACTTTGTTTTATATAGATAGATTATTTAATTTTGAATCGTGATATAACTAGCTTACATACATGGTAGCATATTTTATTTTTTGTTAATATAAAGATGTCAAGTTTAAAATGTAAATGAATTTTAGATATTTTTGTCACATTTTTACATTAACTTCGATAAACATTAATTTAAAATAATCCTTAAGAATACTTTAACTATTATAAGTCGTGTGGCACCTAGTACGAGTGATAAGAGTTGATAACATCACCAGCCTGCAAATGTGATTGCGGTCGGCAGCAATCACGCTAATGTTCTGTTTCACATTACATCCATGCGTTCTGTAGTTTGTGTTGAATAAACACAATTATTTTTATTTCATAAATAGTTTGCTGGTCAATAAAATATAGCGTTATATATTATATGAGTGGAAGATCTGCAAATGTTCAAAACGTGAACATTTGTTGCAGTTAAAATTGCTTATTTTGGGGAACACATTTACTAAGAAGTTGTTACAAACACACTTATATGTACTAATATATTTTACCACATTGTAGTGTGCAGAAAAGTATTTAGTTATTAATTTTTAAACAAATTAATTATTTGTATGTATCTTACTTATGCTTTAAAGTGTCAAATTTGTATTTTGTATTATATATTTGAAGTCCAAATTGCAATCAACAATACATTATTATTAATCGTTAAAAATAAAGTAACTAATATTTTGCTTCAGCAACATATATGTGATTATAAATACGATTGCGAAGCCACGGATAATAGCTTTAAATATTTGTCCTGCTATATGCTATGATTTTAACTATCATTAAAGAGATGTGTTCTTAACAGAAAGATACTCTAGGGAGTAGAATGGGTACAATTTAATTAGGGAAAAGTTTCGTTTTAGCACTGAAGTTTAATTACTTTTTAACACGCTTTTATAAGTTTAGTGTGTATCTACATATCTTTTAAAATACATTTTAAAACGAGTTTTTCTCCTACTTTAAAAGGTCGGTTTGAATTGAAATTTTACACACTTATCAATAGTTGAAGAAAACATAGAAATTAAAAAAGCTCAGATTATCATAACAAGAATCTTCAGGAACAGGGGGCTGATTATGTATCTCAGTGGCCATCTCAAAATAGATAAGTGTATATTAAATAGCTGTCAAATGACGTGTTTGCGATTTTTGCAGTGACCAACAGAAATACAACAGAGATAGCAAACACAAATGATGTCATTTAACAGCTATTTCATGTACCATTTTACATGTTGAATTGGCCACTAAGACACATAATCAGCCCCCTGGAGCTAAAACGCACATGTTCTTCTTAGGTCCGTCGCGTGAGCTGTTTCAACAGTAAAAGTTTCACAAAAATCATGTATGACAAAATTGGACCCCCTTTACACGTTCTATTAAAACTTCGCGGAATTTTATACACACTATTATTTTAAGGTTGACCCACTATAGCCTTTTTCTATGGTAATATACCCATAGCGGTTTTTAATAAACCTGTACAAATGTAGAAAACTTTGAATTTC
>NJDC01002396.1:35130-61120 GCA_002245475.1 Calephelis virginiensis
ACATGACTTTCATTGACGACTACTATTATCACACTGGGTTATTTGATGCAAAATTTCAACTTGGTAATTTAATGGCAAATGCTACTACTATCAAAAACTAAAGAAATAATACATAAAGTCAAAAACTTAGTTTTTTTAATGAATTAAATTAATAATTATCAAATAAATTAATGTACAAATACAATAATTAATTCATTGTACGTACCTACTACACATTACTTGTATTAGAAATAATAAGAGCTGAGTAATTAATGAGATGTTTGCATAACTAGAATAGTTTATGTTTTATTACAATGACATTTGGAATTAATTGCTTCGAATAGGCCAATCAAGTTGGCATTTATACATTTTGTGATTAAGAGACATAAACATCAGTACTCAGGGACGTCAATTAAGATCTGTATTAAAAATTTCTTAACGACTGACTTAACGATAATGGGCGGTGTAGTTAGAAAGATACTTACTTATTTATTTAAACAAGTGGTTACCTACGTAGACAATTTGTTATTATTCTTTTAGTATGGCCGTCGTTGGTAACCCATAGCAGCGGTCATGACAACATTTTTATCATTCAAAATGGCGGTGTTGATATTTGATTAACGTTTAATGCTTTGAAAACGACGTTTCTATCAACTGACGATACAGCGCGCGGGCTTTATAACAACAAATACAAATGGCGGACATGAAGCTGTCATTCTTGACAGTTGACCTTTACGGGGGTAGATGTGGGTAAACGGGTGACATGGAACGTCGATGAAAGAATAAACATGTATAGTAGTACTATTTAAATTATGCGCTTCGGCTATATTCCTCAAGCTTCGGAAATCCGAATGTGTTTTATAGATATCTATATAGAGTTGTTATTACACAATTAATCATTTCGTTTAAATTTAGATTAGGTCAGACAATTCAAAAATAAAAGTATAAAGTGTAAAAAGAGTAAAAGTGCGAAGCCGTAGCGCATAATTTAAATAGTAGAACTATAAATACCTAGCACATAGAAACCCATGTTGATATATAATGTAAAAGGTAAAAAAAGATCCCTACTTCTCGGTCTCACGGCACAAACGTCGATAATTCCATAAAAAATAGAAATAAGCTCTTTGTTTAATGTGTGTATGTTAGTATTCATACACATAAAGGTAGATATTTGAAAAAGCAACTCTTGAAAACAATTAAAACCTGGTGCAGTACTTGGATAACTATGTACTTCGGCTCTACCATATATTTAACAAAGCAGTATTGGTATATATAAAAAAATAATTTACTAGTAGTTGACTTTAGTTGCTTTTACAGTAGGATTAATATTACCTCGTCTCAGGAATATATTTTTTTTATTAAAGTAAAGCACTTTAATGATAAGAATGACTTATTAAAAAACTGTTTTAAAAGGTTTTTTCTAGTCAATAATTTTTAATTTATAGCCCATAAAATTGTCAACTTTTTAAACAACTTGTAAGAGATATAACCAGAATGGATCTAAAAGTTTTAGTTGACGATGTAGTGTTGGAACTAGTGAATAAAATTGTCATGGTAATGCTTTTAAAATTTTAGCAGGTTGCAGCATGTACAGGAAATAGTGTGAATATAACGCTGCACAAGCTATTTAAAAGCGAGTTTTAAGTCAGTATTCTAGAATGGATTTTCATAACTATGTACTTATCCCAACGTTATTGTATGGAAGAGAGTGTTGGGTACGTCAGAAAAAACATATCTTAACCTAGAACTTTGTGAACGGTTTCTTTTTAAGCTTTAAAAAAAATAAATACACTAATTTCTACATGATTATTTCATTTGTGCACTTTCACTGAACAAAATTAATCCAATTCCCACCAATTTCACTCAATATAAACACGAAGTTCAAAAATAATGAAAAAATTACGACCATCTTGACCGTCTCGTAGGTCGGATGGCTAGCGCACACACCTAACTACATCGACCAACCGCGAGGCTCGGGTTCGATTCCCGACGGGGGAGGCATTTATGTGATGAACATTTAGATGTTGCATTTTCCGAGTCTTGGTGTTTATTAAATTTATTCTGGTATCTATTTAAGTATTTCCATGTATTATTATCGTTGACTTACACCCATAACACAAGCATAAAGTTTGCTTACTTTGAGGTTAGATTAAATTTGTGTAATTGTACAGAAATATTTATTTATTATTTATTATCTTTATTCACGATGGCGCCAAAACTCTAGTCTAGTTTCAGGTCTTCATAAGAACAATTCTGCATGTTTGGGACTTACAACGTCTTAATGGTGATTCTTATTTGTGGAGTGCAAGAATTTAACTTCCAGTAGAATTATTAATTTAAGTTTTAATTATTGTATGTGCTTGTCAAAAATCATTTTGTTTTTTAACTGTTGTCAGAAAATATCCAAATTTATTTAAAAAGCAAGCAGACAATCCTCGACGGTTCGAAGTTAGAAACAAGTATCTTCACGCCCATATCCCCGAAAAGGTAGGCAGAGGTACAACCAAGGCACCCACGACTAGCCGAAGACACTAAGTCCCACAATGTGATAGGTGGCAAGCCTATCGCCAACCGGGCACATTTCCAAAGTTAGAAACAAATTTAAACATAATTTAGAATTACCCCCGTCAAAATTAAAAATACATAGTTCCGGGCCATAGTTATGACAATAGAGACTTATAATAAACTACCAAATTAAATAAAATCAGAGATGAATGACCTAAGGTATTCAAAAAAATTAAAGAAATTCTTGATACAAAAAGTTACTAGGTATACTGTAAACGATTACTTATTGGATAATTTTAAAAGTGAAATCTAAAATAGATCGGTCCGCTTCAATTTGCAACACCCTAATAGGATACATATGTCCTATTGATATTATAAATGCGAAAATTGGTTTGGTTAATGTTTTGTTTGTTACTTCTTCACGCAGAAACTGCTGAACTGATTTTCATGAAGTTTGCGCACGCATAGATGGTGACTTGGATTAACAAATAGGATAATTTTTATTCCGAAACAATGTTCGTGAGGGACCATTCGGGCAACGGCTAGCTAAATATATTGAAGGACATATCAAAAACTATTGGAAATAATTGTAATACCTTTTTTGTGACATATGAAGCAATAAATGATTGATTGATTGACGTATTTCAAGTGTATCGAATGTTGTACCTACGAAATAAAAACAACGAATTGAATTGAACTGAAGTGTTAAATAACTTCAAAGCTAAGCAGATGTTCCATTTATTTTGTTGTGCTTTTGTGGAACACAATCTGTATTCCATGGAAGATTTTCCGTCACTCGTGTTCCGCAAAATTAACAAAACTAGTGGTCGCCCGTTGGTCGAGTTTCGACCAACATAAATTTTATAATATTTATAATAAATTAAATTTTAATATGTTGTTGATAAGAACGCCATCTTCATTTCTCAATACCAACTACTTATTGATTATTGACTATCGTAAGTTTATATCTTAATTTTATTATTTGAGAAGGACCATATATAATGATTTCAATTTTTTTTAGTTTTTTTTAAATGATTATCGAAAATCTATGTTGAAATAGTTAACATATTATATTTATTCTATCTATCTTTTAAAACATATATCTATGTTTTAATAGATATATGATAGATATCTATGTTTTACAACATATATCTATGTTTTAATAGATATGTATTTCTTAATATATAGATAAATTCACGCCAAGTACCTTACGCTGTAGGCAGAGAGTATTGAGAGCCAAACGTTCCGATTCCTGCGGACCTACCTAGCTTCCTCCACATTCATAATTATTTTCATACTCGGATAATTCTATTTCCGGAGACTTTTGACACTGCTCTCGTGTAAAACCCGGGAGATTTGATAGTGGAATGCCAACCTATGTCTCCCCGAGTATCTACGTCCACCCACATTTGCATTGTAATTAGTAACACATGTTTTATCAATACTGTGTTGTTGTTGTCCGCCATTCGTCTCACAAAACCGAAACAAAGGAGAATATTATCTCATTTTTGCATCAACATTTTCTTTATCTTATATTTAGCTAACTTATGCCCGAATGGTCTCTCAGGAACATTGTTTCGGGGTAAAAACTATCCTATTTGTTAATCCAAGTTACCCTCTATGCGTGCGCAAACGTCATGAAAATCAGTTCAGCAGTTTCTGCGTGAAGAATTAACAAAAAAAACAATAACCAAACAAACTATCGCATTTGTAATATTAATAGGATAGGATACTTATTATGTGTCAGATTTTTAACATATTGCATTGAGAGTAAGAAAAAAATATTAAATCAACATTAATGAAATTAAAATAAATAAAACGACTTCAAATAGAACAATGTTGCCCCTACGTGTACCAATAAAGTAAACACTGCATATTTCCCACGTTTCGCACTTATTAAAATTACAGTACAGTTAATTAAATAAACAAAGTTTTATCTACCAATTGATTTTCGTTATCCGTTCAGATTGAAAGAGAAACGAAACAATGTTCGAGATACATTATATCGAAAAATGTTTATTATGTTACCTTTATATATATCTGAGCCGATTAACTTCAATATCCATACTAATGCTAAAGTCTGTCTGTTTGTTAAGCTTTCACAACTAAACCATGATACGAATTTGGATGAAATTTGAGACGCTACTATATGCGTCTCGGGTTCAAACTTATCTACTTCTTTTAAAATCAACCCCCAAAGTACTAATATGATCCATTGTAAAAGTTTGTATTAAATAATAGTAAAGTTAACTTAAGACGAATGGTAATCCGACGAAGTCGCGAGTAAACATCTAGTCTATTACGAAATCGTAAGAAAATGCGTAGTGTACATTAAAGATCTTCGTTTTGATGTTGTTTATACAGAGTGGTAGTCATAAAATTATGATAAAATATTAAGATAGGTAGTTTACAATATTGTATACAAAATATACATTGATGCAAAGAAAACGTAAGATGTTAATGGTGCAATGACGTTTTTTGAAGATGAAGTATGAATGCAATGCAAAAAATGTTACTATTCCTAGAAACGCATAAAAATGTGGGACTTGATGTCAAGGCGATTTTTCTTGCAAAATCCGTCTTCTCTCTCACACACACACACCCCTGCGGTCACACATGTTCTTAAAATTAATATCGGATCAACCGTCAATATACATATATCAATCAATAAAAAATACAATAATAATGGATACTTAAGAGGAAGAGAAAAATTTACATAATTTAGAAAAATTTACCAATATCCTTAAACTTGACATTAAGAAGTATGACAGAAAGAAATTGGTCACAAAAAGTATACATTTAATAAAACTGTACTAAGATATAGAAATATATACAAAATTCTTTTTAGAAATACTTTAACAAATAAGTACCTTCACAAATTTACATGATACTAATACATAGTAATACTGTAACAAATAGCAGCATAAATTTGACAACCACAAAGACCCGGAAATAGAGACATGTAGGTTCATCAAACAAATGCTTGCCCCGTCGGGAATCTAACACGAGGATAGCAGTCGATGGAGTTAGGCATGCACGCAAACCCCTCAACTAACGAGGTGGTCAATAACATATTTTTTATCATAGACAAAGACAATTTCAACCCTAAAAATAATCATGAAAGTGGATTTGTCCCCGCCTAAACGAAACTGCACAACTTTTTCCTTAACGTAATTTAAGCTACACACAAAAAAGAAGGTTAAATATATTAGGTAATTGATAAAATATCTATTTAACAAAAATGGGCAGCAAAAGATATTTTTGCAATTATTTTGGTCCACCTATCTGTGTCTGTATCTTGGCCGCGTATCTTCTGAAATTATTGCAATTCGAAACCGATCCGAAACGTTTCGGAAATAGAAAATACAATTTCCGAGCCGTTGACGAAGGTGACGTTACGAAAGAAATAGCTTCCGTCACTCGCAGACCATCGACTCGGGAGATTTTATAGACAACCTTATTGCTTAGCCGTCCTATTAATAAACATGTTCAAATTCAAAATTATCTCTACCGCCTCGTTGGTCGAGTGGCTAACGTATACGCCTAAATACATCGACCAAACGCGAGGCTCGGGTTCGATTCCCGACGGGGGCAGGCATATGTGTGATGAACATTTCGAGGTCTGCATTTCTGGGTCTCGCTGTTTATTAATTTTATTCTGGTATCTATTTAAGTATTTCTATGTATTAGTATCGTTGCATAAAACAAGCATATAATTTGCTTACTTTGGGGTTAGATTCAATTAGTGTGACTTGTCCAGGGATATGTACTTATGTATTTTACGTTAACCTACAAGAGTCATTTGTGACGCGTCTATTGCCCGGTTCCTATATTCAAGAAACGAGTCGTTTTGATTACGGATGGCAGTATTTTGTACTATTAGTAATATTACTAACAGCAGTTGCTCGTTTACGACACTTAACTCTGAACATTTTTTTTGAAAATATCAGCAACGCTCCGTTACTTTTGTGCAAACAACGAATGGCTAACCTTACGAATTACGTTTCGTTAATTATAGGAACACTAAATCTACCACCGAATCCTAACGCGGCCTCACACTGAGAAGATTCGACACGAAAATCAGGGGGATTGTCTTTTATTCTTATTTTAAAATATGTATACAATGATTAATTAATGTATTTATAAGAGACTGATATGAAGAGCAATCAATCCCAAGCGGTCTTATCAGCTAAATAAGCAAAATACTCGAAGATTTATGCTGGCATTACAGTGTCCATTGCACTGTAATACAGACTATTTGTTAACTTTCCCCGTGTTGGTCCGGGCTCCTTTGCACAATAGACTATCTGCTTTCCTGCTAGGCAGCTCGTAAAAGGAGAGCATAGGCTAACCGTCACTAACAACGTGACATTCTACTAGGTGGTAGAGTTTTGTAGCGACTCACCCGGATTGGTACCACCGCCTTACCTATTATTATTATTAGGAAATTAAAAATATGCATTTTCTCATTTATTTTTGTTAATCGAACCCACAACCTCAAGAAGGCAAGTCCGACGTCGGACCGCTAAACCACAGGAGAGCTGTCTTTTGCCATGAAAAACAAGGACTTTTATAATACGTATAGATAATGAGTAAAGAAATCTAAAAATAAACACAATTCATTAATTTATTTTCGAACAAATACACGGAATAAAACATATTACACAACAAAGCTTCGTTCTTGTAATTCTCCGATAACATGGCGGCTAATCAGTATATCGTTGTGCTTAATGGTTAGGAAAAACACGTTATTATTTCTCTTGTTAATTCGACAATGAACATTGTTATTCTCCTTAACGATGAATAAGCTTTTAGAAAAATATTCGCTAATTTTTTTTTCGTGTCCTTCGTCTACAGCTGACGATACTCCGCCATTGAACCAGGGTGCTGATTATGTATCTCAGTTGACAACTCAAAATGGAAAAGTGAACATCAAATAGCTGTCAAATGACGTCATTTGTGTTTTCTATCTCTACTATCTGTTGGTCACTGAAGATAGCAAATACAAAACACGTCATTTGACAGCAATAGTGAACGCGCGCGATTTACGGCACAGCTGGGAACGCTAACTTTTTAACGACAATAACTATGTTTTTAATTTACTTATTTTTATTCTTAAGGTATATTCTGAGTTTTTGGCGCTATCGAGAGAAAAGATGGTTGAAGTTTTTTCATAATTATTGAATTTCGTGTGAATTTTGGTGACATTTTGTACAATTTTGTTCAGTGAAAGTGCACAAATGAAATAATCATGAAGAAATTAGCATATGTTGTATTTCCTCATTGCCGCCAAATCTCATTACATGAGCTTGAGTAATGAGGCCACCGCTTTACCCAAGAGCCTGACGTAACTTACTGACGACTTATGACTGATGACTAATTATAATTGATTAAAATTTAAACAAAATTTTATGCAAATTTCTACTTGACTAATGACAAAATACTAACGTATTGAATATTTGAACGTTGACCCTGAAAGAATAATATTTGAACGTTGACCCTGAGAGACACCATGGTGACACATTTTTTTCAGGATAATTTGCCCCATTCTGGCGCCGGCTTTGACCCTTAGACCGTGCCGCAACATCTTCCATAACACTTTTTTTTTAAGTTAATTTGCCCCTTTCATGGGCCGGCAAAGATCTTTAGGCCATGCTAAGTCTGTTGTATTATCATATTTTTTTAAAATACTCATAAGTTGTTGTATAAAGTCATGTCTTAAGTAAAGTGGTGACCACGATACTCAAACACATTAAGTGAGATTTGGCGGCAACGAAGAAATACACTAATTTATTCATAAATATTTTACTTTAACTAAACAAAATTTAAATATTGGCCACCTAAAATTATCAACTTGATTGATTTATTTGTAACGAGAAAAGGCTCAATAATTAGCTAAAGTGTACAAATCTTTATGATTTAAAGTGCTTTACTTCAAAACGACGAAATCACTTTAAAAGAATGTTCATCAAAAAGGCATATCCTTCCCTTTCTAGGAGGAATGAGATGTATACTGAAATACCATCCCAAGAAAATAACAGTAGATACTTGTATATTCTTTGCTTTATATATACATCAAATCACAGAACAATAGTACTTACAGAGTTTCATATGCACCTTAAATGAAGACTTTAAGATACTATAAAAGTACTGAACACGTTCACGTGAACATGGTATTTTCTGAACTGGATGCGGTGTCGCACACTTTCTTTTTCATATAAACTTGATCGATGCTCAGAGATGGTGTGGTAATAGCACGGAAAACTAGTCTTACTCTGGTGTAAAATAAGCCTTTGTTTTGCTAATTCCGCGTAAGCAATGTAACTGTGGTGGCAAATAATCCTCCAAATGACACAGAATGTGACAAGCCTAACTAACGTACGTTCCCACCGCCCACCTCAGTAACCAGAACACGAATAAAGGAAGAGCTCGAGAAACAATATAAATTGACACGTTCTATACATGTGACAACCCTACCTAAAGTTCCCACCTCCCACCTCCGCGACCAGAACACAAATAGAGTCCGAACACGGGAAACATAACCATTTGTCACGTCCTTCGCCAACTTTGTAGAAGAACTCACCACAGAGAACATCAAATCGCACTCAACGTACGTTTCGCCTCGACACCCAGGCATCCTCAGGAAATCGACCGTACCGTGCATAACATTGTAAAAACTACGTAATATAATAAAATACTTATGATTTCGCATAACGATCCACTGCCGACCCGATGCCGATAACAACGCGCGGGCGAAACGCCCTGGGATTCACACAAGTTGACTGAGAGTATGACATCTGCACTAGATGACAGATAGTAGCGTTGTGTGTCTAAAAGGAGGCAATCACTGCCCGTGTATGGAGCTTTCAAAACTGTGCAAAATTTTTGACCAGATGTAGCACTATAATTTTGAGAATTTGATGCATTGTCGCATAGCCAACGAACTAATAGAGTGTAGTAGAATCAGGCGCCGTTCTACCACGTTGTGCTTTATACGAAACTTATTAGCTGACCGTAATAATACGCTGTGCTTCATCACATCTACCATAATTTGACATGTGTATACGCTGCTTGCGTCAACGTGTTAAATTTGCCCAATTTCTGCATAAAAACAATATAGTACAAGGAGGAATTAAATCTATTGCTCGCAATAAGGTGGCTACAGAATTTCAATCAGGCGATGCATGTAAAAGGTTTAAGAAATAAGACTTTCTTTCAAGCAACTACAATGCATTCATCCCAAGATTCCATATAACTAGGATGGGAGTTGTCAAAGAAGTCGCAACAGATTGGACCCTCGAAGAATTGGTTGCAAACATTAGATGTCGAAACGAATCTGTTCGTGCCATTAAGGTTAGGTGTTTGAATAAAAGGCTCCACAAAGAAGGTAAAACTGTTTTGTCACCAACCACTACAGTGGTCCTAACCTTGTTAGGCTAATCTCTACCCAACAGAGTGTTTTACTACTATACTTCACTAACAGCAAATTTGTACGATCTACATGTGATACAATGCAGAAACTGCTGCAGGTTTGGTTATGTCGTGAACAATGCTAATCCAAAGCCAGATGTTACAAGTGCGCACAACTACGTAGAGGAGATAGCTGATCCATTGATGAAAATATCTTATCATGTTTGCTATGCTCAGGTAGTTATGGCTACTTGTCCTGAACATAATAGACAAAACGGTTTCAAAATGGTTATGTCTCAGAAACACGTCACTTACTTCGATACTTCAGCATGTTTCCCTAGAGTCAGGGCCCTTTATTCCGACCATGCAAAAGCATCTTGCTCTTCACAATCCACTATCCCTCATTAAAACCTATCATCTTCTGTTCTTCCCTCTACCCTATGCCACACGTGGACCTTATCATATATTAAAACTGTTTATAAATCAACCCACCCCCGACCAGTTCTAAGAAAATCATTTGACAAAATAGCTCATGCTCAAATTACTAGCATTCCCAAGCCAATGGTTGCGCACTGTCTAGTTAACCACAAGAAATAGATAACAGCATGGTTTTCCTCACAAGGATTTATTAAGAGTACCAACAATTTTAAAAGTGAAGTATATCCACCAGATTTTTTGAAAAGTATACAAGAAGTTTTGGAATATTTTTTTATGATAATAATAATAATGGCTCATGTACAAAATATCCTTCAGTAGAATTGCAGGAGCATTAGAATCAAAATTTCAGATATAGCCTACTTAGCTAACACATATAAACCCGTCGTTTTTGCTATCTCTGAGACATGGCTAAGGCCTGGTTTTAAATTTAGAATTTCAGGTGACGCCTGTCTCAGGGATGACAGAGAAGACGGCAAAGCATGTTGCACTCTGTTAATAAATAAATCTTCTGTTTTCAATAAATTAATATCCCTACCCATAGTCCAAATATAAATATAGTTGCATTTATAATTTACAATACTACTTATATTTCCATATGGGACAAAGAGCACACGTCCTCCTTGTTAGTAGTGTATGCAGATACACATATCCCAGTAAAAAATTCGGGTCAACATAAAATCCCATCTCCTCCCTGGTGGGACTCTGAATGTATGGTTTCAGTTCGGCATCGCAAAGCAGCTGAAAACAAGTACTCTCAGAGTCTTAGCATGAAAAAATACATTGAGTTTAAAAAGGTTTCTGCCTCATGTAAATGTCTTCTATCCGCTAAAAAAACTGCAGGTTAGCGTTGAGTACGTCTTTACAGTTAATACCTTTAAACAGTTATCAGTTGTTATATTTGATACCATTTACATTTACAAACTGAAAGTCCCAGCCAGACTACAACTATTGAATTGAAATAACCATGAAATGTTGTTGGTTATTTTGTTGGGACCTAGCCTAAGCAAAATATCATATGCCTTGTGCATCTTATTCATTCATAGACTACCTATCTAGAAACAATATTCATTTACAATAAAAACTTTATTTAATTGTTGATTAGACAGTCATGGTCTGTCTCACAATCATATTTACATTTTTAATTTTATGAATTTTTGGTAAAAAAAAACTTAAATGAAAAAGGCAATAGATGTACAGTAATAATATAATTCAATGTTGTATAGAATTATACAAACACAATAAAGAAAAATAAGGGAAAAGAGTTAGGAAGTGCCGTTAGTGACAATTCACCACATCATGAATTTTGACAAGCCCTTAAAAACTTAATGAAAGCAAATATATTGATTCCCAATGAAAAATCTTTGTCATATTTCAAAAAAATATAAACAAGTTATATTAAAAAGTTTTACAAGATTGTGGCAGTTTTTTGAATGTTTTAATTTAAAAATAATGATGAGTATTTTAACTCGGACCCTATAGAAAACTGTTTTGGTCAGGTAAGAGCCTAAACTTGTCCCAATAACCCCCCAATATGCCACAGCTTCAACTGCACATTTAAATTCTTACTTATCAGGAGGATAATTAAATTTCACAATGAGACTTAATTGTGAGGATGACCCGGCAGACCAAATGATAAATTTAAAATTGTTGTTTCGAAATAATACAAGTGGTGAGCAGGATCTTCCAACGCTTCAGAGAAATATGGAAATAGTGTTAGAGCATGCCCGAACAGAACAGGTGAATGTTCATTCTCTTGCTTACACTGCAGGATGGGTTGTTTATGAAAAATTAAAAATTTTAAAAATAATTGAGTGTCCAAATTGTAGGCACAGCCTAATTCGAGTTGATACCAGCAGTGTCCATGGCTGGATAGTTCAATAAGAATATACTGCTGGCAAGAACCAACTAAACTACACATCCTCAGGTGTAGTTAGGTATTTCGGTACAATTGTTAACAATACAAATGAATACTTGGAAAATAATCTTTTCTCTTCTATAAAATGTGCTGCAATTTCTAAGTATTAATTTAAATTTATTAAGTGTGACGAGCATAAAGAAGAACAATTTGACCATTTCCTATTTTTTCCCTATTGATAAGGTTCTAAATAATAAATTCGTGCAGTGTAATAAGAAAATTTTAAAGGACACAAATTTTTTCCGTCTACAAAATTGTGTATTACCTAATGTGCAAAGTACAGCATTTAAAAATTTAAAAAAGCTTAAAAACAAACGTCTGAACCCTAAAAAAATACCTACTTCGTTTTATTTATTCCAAAATTAACTATTTGTTTCCAAAAAAAAAAATAAAGTATGTTGGATTTGTATGCTACAAAATTCGAAGTGAGGCATAACGTGCCATGCTTTCTTGCCTTTAGAAATTCCCATTTTATAGTTATGGTTGCCGAGGAGTTTGTTTCGCCGTTTCTGCTCCTGTCTGGCTAGGTTTGGAAACAGTGGTAGTTTACGGTAGACAGGGTTAAATTTAATTATAGTTTTAAAATGTTTGGTAATAAATAATTACACTAATTATAAATACAAATAATTGGCTTTAAAGTTAAAGCATATGTTATTAAATAATATATAGATTAAAAAAAAATGCACACCACAATATGGTAGAATATGTTGATATACTTAAATATTTTTGTAACATCTCATTTACACACATATTCCGCAACCAAAAATTTTTTTCTTTCTTTTAAAACAAGATTAAAATTTTTACCATACAAACTGAACGGGCGGAACCAAGTTCGCGGGAACAGTTAGTTTTCTAATAAAAACAACAGTGACCGGCATCGGATAAGTGCCCGGATAGCTACAAGTTTGCTACCTAACACATTGTGGTATTCAAGTATATCCCCTCTGTGATCAAGCGGTCCGGCGTCGGACTTGACTTCCCCGGGTCAAGCAATATAAAGAAAATGTGTTTTTAATTTTCTTATAAAAACAACATTGCCCGGCATTGAAAACGTGCTCTGTTAGCGATAGGTTTGCCACTTCCACATTAGTAGGATTAATGTCTTCAGCTTGTCGTGGGTGCCCTCGTTTAGAACTGCCTACATTTTCTGGGTTACAGTCGTGGACGTGGATTATCCTAACTGGATCATTTATAATTTCTTTATTATAAACATGGCGCTGTCTTAATACAAAGAATACAACCACTCGTTGAACACTTTTCTTGCCAAACACTGTCTAAAACTGATTTGTGTTTCAGTGTATTTTGGAAATTAAAAAATATATATATCCTATAGTCATTCTTGAGTTGTGGCATTACCAATTTAGTATATATATATACATTTATACATATAGATATCATAATACAATGATGAAGTTATCTGGGTAGCTATATCAAAAACCTATCCACATATGCATTACATGTAAAGTATGTAGTTAGTCAAAAATGTCCTTATTCTCTACTAGCTTAGTCTTAAGTCAGGAACCAGTTCAGAAGGGAATTTTAAATTTCACCAATACCTTTATTATAAAGCGATAAAGTTTTTAATTTTGTGTATTTACAAAGAGAACCTTTAGATAAACTTATCCGATCATGAAATTTCTTTCACTAACAAAATACTGAATGTGCACGACGACCAATGACTACATCGGCTAGAGCGATTCGAACTGAAGGATGGCACGCGTCGGTACCTTAGAGAACACTTCAACCGAAGCAAATGTTGATGTCTTTTAGTTTTATTAGGTAGTAAATAACTTGTTGTAGTAAATATTTAAGTGGATATGTATCGTGTCTTGTATAATATAATTGTTAGAACATGTAAATCGATGTATCTGAATAGGTTTTACGGTTTTTTTTATGGCGTTTTTGTTTATGTTTTTGTAATCTAAATTTATGTGAAATTTATGTCTGGAATAGGTTATATTTTTTTTTATCTTCACGCCCAAATCCCCGAAGAGGTAGGCAGAGGCACAACCAGGGCACCCACGACTAGCCGAAGACACTAAGTCCCACAATGTAATAGGTGGCAAGCCTATCACCAACCGGGCACATATCCTATCCCAAGCAACGTTTTTTACTTACCCAACCTACTTTCTTTGTTTTACTTACCCAAATACAACAAAACATGGAAATGTTGTTAGGGACAAAGTAACGAATGTAATGTGTATACGACCGCTACCGTAGCATTAACAATTTCGGGAGGGCCGCGCACTCCCGTTTTATACTGACCTGAGGGGGACAGGGGCGCATAAAAACCGGGATTGCGGAAATGTGCCGCCATTTGGAAATGGAACGGGGTTGGATGCACAACTTAGTATTAAAGATGAATCTTGACCTAGGATAAGGTTTGTCCTATGTTTGTACATCGAGCATGTATGTTTTAATGATGATTTAGATGTATAGAATGTTCCAGAATTTGGCCCTCCCAAAGTATAAATACGGGAGCCTGGATTCGGGATACCATTTGCGGTTGGACCTCCAGAGAAGCAACTGGGAAGACTTGGAAGATAGTCAGAAGATAAATCGATGAGAACCTCCTCTGCCTCACTCTCGCCATTGTGGACGTGTAACGGTGTGTTTTATTCCTGAAATCTGCCCACACGGTATATTTTCGTCCACCCTGGGAAATCTATCTTCACGCCCATATCCCCGAAGAGGTAGGCAGAGGCACAACCAGGGCACCCACGACTAGCCGAAGACACTAAGTCCCACAATGTGATAGGTGGCAAGCCTATCGCCAACCGGGCACATTTCCAATCCCGACCAACATTTTTTATTTTATTAGAAAATTGGAGAAATCCAATTTTCTTTTTGTTGGCCGACCCGGGATTCGAACCCGGGACCTCATGAAGTCAATTCCAACACCCGGACCGCTAGACCAGGGAGGCGATGGAAATCTATTTGCCTCACTAAACTATTCAGAAGCGATATAAGCTATATTATAAGCGATATAAGCTAAAAAAATTGTGAAAATTAATAGCATAATAGGATATGTAAATGAAGTAGAATAAAAACGGACTTTGTATCCACCAAATAACACGGCAGACAAAGGTCAGATAGCCACTTGTATTACAATTTGTATATCACCGGTGATCGATAATCCTCACCAACCACAACCTATATCTCACATCCCTAAAACTCGCTCTTTGTCAAATGTCAACATGTCACTTCACATGCGAAGTGATTGTAATTCCATTTATTGAGGAATATTTATTATAAACGATATCAAATTAAGACAGTAATAATTCAAAAGTTACGAATAGTTAATATTTAGCTTTATAAATTGTTATAACGCTGTAACAAATGGCTTCAATTTATCCAAATCCCAATTAAAATTTATGTAAACAAGACAAATGGGAGTTGAAATACAAGATGGCTGATTTTTTTTTTGGAATGAAGTTCCTTACGGCAGGCTTGGAGGAGATTGGGGCAGTCGTATATACAAGCGAGTAGTACCTTTCTCTTTCTCCCTCTTTGTTTTCGTTCTCTCATTCTTTCTCACTCTATTACTACTCCACCCCGCCAATGCACAGTATATACTCATGAATTGTGTTGATTCTACATTAGCCGAATGAACTTCGTGCTGGGTGCTGATTATGTATTTCAGTTGCCAACTCAATGTGGAAAAGTGTACATCCAATAGCTTTCAAATGACGTCATTTGTGTTTGATATCTCTATTTTATTTCTGTTGGTCACTGGAGTTAGCAAATTTAAAACACGTCATTTGACAGTTATTTGATGTACACTTTTCCATTTTGAGTTGGCAACTGAGATACATAATCGGCACCCTGGTGTCTCACGACACCACATTTATATTTTTTTTAATTTTAAATCAAACTTTAGTATGTCCCAGACTGTTTTTCGGTCGTCCAAGTTTTTCCGCCAGGCAGCTTTCGCGAGGCGAGGTTGAGTAAATTCAAATAAATTTATCCAAGACCACTGGTGGTAGAGTATTTTTTTTTATGATATTGGAAGGCGAATAAGCAGACGGATTTCCTGATGGTAAGAAATTCACGCCGCCTAGAGACACCAAAGGTGGTAATGGTGCGTTGCCAACCTGAGGCCGGGATGTAAGGCCTCGAGCAAAAGTATGTTTACCGGCTACCTTACCCTCCGAACCGGAACACGTCATGACGTTATGGCGGCAGGAATAGGTAAGGCGGTGGCACCAATCCGGGTGAGTCGCTGCTATGTCGCATCTGTGTTGCGGTCCAATTGAATAAACAATATATGAAAAAAAAATAACCCTATACAAATGACAAATCATTAAGCTAATCATCGAACAGTAGTGCTTAAAAATATTATGACTTAAACAACGCCCCTGACCAACTAAATAGGAGAGGATTGGGAATTTCTGCGATTATATTGGTCGTTAAGACTTTGACTTAACGCGAAAATCTTAGTTTAAATTAAATAAATTTGCAACTATTAAAAAAAGTTTTGGCGCCATTGTGGAAGAAGATTGTTGTAGTTTTTTCGTAATAATTGAACTTTGTGTAAATTAGTTAATTTAGGTGGCAATTGAACTCACTTGTGGCAACTCACAATAAATAAGCCCACACAGATGAGGAGTCGTTATTAACACTCTCACTAACACATTTATTAAAACTAAATAACCTTTACTTATGATATATGAATAAAACAGCTCAAAACTAAGCTGTTAATTAGTTAGTAATGTTAAAAAAAAACGGAAGAAGTGAAGAAAATACTACGCTCACAATAAATAAGCCCACACAGATGAGGTGTCGTTATTAACACTCTCACTAACACATTTATTTAAACAAAATAATCTTTACTTATGATATATAAATAAAACAGCTTAGTTTTGACAAGCGCCCATGTTTATGAGTACGAGCAAGGTGTATCGAAGGGACAGTGTAAACGATCGCAGCGCACGCTGCGGCAGAAATGTGTAACAAAAGGGGTTCGTGATACTTGATAATCAAACGTTGTTTTGAAAATGGGTTATTATTCTGGTTTGTTTTTATCTGTATGTTAAAAAAACTAGACTCCGTAAATTATAGTGTGGACAGTCAGTGTAAGTTTTATGTTTTTCTCAAAGCCACCTGAAAAGTAGATCAAGGAATCAAACGGGTAGCTGTTGTTAAAAGGTAAAAGTAAGTGATGTTGGACACTTAAATATTATAAGATACTTACTAATTATGGTATTATTGTTTATTGTTCATGATGGATCACCATGGTATCCTAAACTTAACGACAAATATGTAACGTTTCATAGGAAGCAAAAGAATCTACTCATCCAAAAAAAAATTGAAAGCTATTGCACAGACAAAAATTGTTTCAATACGTTTTAGGTTGTTTTGCTTAGTGAAAGCCCAACGGTCTGCTGAAACAATAAACCGAGAATTTGCTGATTTATTATCAACAATACATGAATATGAGCTACTACTTATTTAGTAAATTCCAATTTTCAATAACAACATCAACAATTAATGACTGGCCTCTATATTTTTATTGAAAATTATAACTGGATTAACATTTTCAGAATCTATTTAGTTCAGAAGCTTATTTCATGTTTTACACTCTCAAAATCAGTTCCTGAAATCACTTTCATTTTGCCTTTAATTGTTTTTTACAAATATCTATAAAAACACTATCTATAGTCTTTCTATTATATTTTATTTTAACAAAAAATATGACGCAATTATCAGCTACTATTTGACAAACTCCCCTTAAATAGCGTTTACAAGGTGGTGCTGTAGTCGTGCACGTTCCCAGTAAAAAAAATATGAATTAGATAACTATCGCATGATAGGGTTAAAAGGGTCTCAATTGCATAATGAAAATCGGACCAAAGCAAAAAGGCACAAAAACGATTTAAAAACGCAAAACCCAATCACCTAGTATTTCTTTATACACTCCTTATATTCTGTATATTGGTTGACATAACACACATAAAAACACAATAATGTTTGAGTTAGGCACAAAATCCATCATAATGTCACCGTTTGTAAGGAGTACTATACCGACTCTACGTCACCGTTATCTCTCTCTCGCAGCGTTTATAAATAGCCTATTATTCAAGCCTGATTTAAAATGTACGTTGTCAGGACAAACCGCAGGAAAATGTACTTAAGATAATATTTATTTTTCATTTTATCTATGTTGGTAGCGGGCATTACAATGCTTTTAGTGGTTGACGACCGGGATACTATTTCACTATTTACTATATCAGTTATTTGTTCGTAAAACTAATGACATTTTTAGTTTGGAATGAAAACAATGGGATGAATTCAATACGAAGATGCTGAAATCTTTTTTAAGATTATTTTATTTTTCAACTATTGGCCAACCCGGCTTCGCACGGGTATAAAATATACATATAAACCTCCCTCTTCAATCACTTTATCTGTTTAAAAAAACCGCATTAAAATCCGTTGCATAGTTTTAAAGATTTAAGCATACAAAGGGACATAGGGACAAAGGAAACTACTTTGTTGATATTATGTATTGATGGCTACAGCTTATGTCCGCGACTTCTTCTGAATAAGCATTAAATTAAAGGTTTACATTAAAATATTTTTTTATCTAGACAGATTTATGTGAGAGGCAGCGAACAATTACTCGGCACTCCTGATGGTGAGAGATGACCGTGGCCTATACGCGCCATATATGTAACAGGTGCGTCACCGTCCTGTGGCCGGGATGCTAGGCCTATCGTCATTATTGTATTGTAAAAATATCTGCCCATTGTCAGTAGCTCTGACCTTTCTTAAATATTTCTTAAATATCTTCAGTATTAACCCTCAAATAGTTTTAGTTTCTTGGCTTCAAGTGCGAAGCCGTTAAAATTTTACAAGAATTTTTAAAATCCAATTCGTCAAACCATAAAAATGAAGTTAATAACATTCGGTCATACATACCTCCAAAAACTATATTTTTCCCCGCGACTTCTTTAAAATGGACTTCAGTTTTTAGATTATACATACCATAGAAATAGGAATATACATATAAAGAAGTGTAACAATGTTCTATAGGAAATTTAGTTGTATAAATACCGTTGGAATCGACATATAACTTAACAACATCTCTTTGTCTCTTTTAACAAATGTTGATATTATGTACGCCGAAAGAGATAACGACATTTTTGTCTATGCTCATTTTGGCGTCAATTTAAAGTGACGTCATGACAGTTCTCATGTTTGCCAAGAATCCATATTTAGTGTTCAAGTTTTATAGTGATGTACTATTACAATTGTCGATATTTTATATTACGGTCCCAGCCACCTATCACATTGTGGGACTTAGTGTCTTCGGCTAGTCGTGGGTGCCTTGGTTGTACCTCTGCCTACCTCTTCGGGGATATAGGCGTGAATATGCTTCCTTTTTCCCAGAAAATAATATTTGGACAAGATAATAATGTATACCATTGCCACTGAAAATATCAATCACAGTCTAGCTTAATAAGAATTGTTTCAAATGCTCATTTAAAAGTAAAGAAAGTGGTTAGAATGTAATCTGATCTTTTTTTTTTGTAACGATAATGAATCTGTATAGTTCATATAGAATCATGAATAAATGTAAAGAGTTAACTTATATAAAGAATAAAAATATTTGCACGCCACAATGTAAAAAAAACGTGCTCGCGAAAAGTAAACAAATATTCTTTCTTTCGTTTCATTACATTTCCCTATTTAGGTATAAGTCAATTGAGTAGCACAAAGTAAAGTGATAGTTGCAATTTCTTTCGGTACGTAAATAATAATTCTTATCTATTTGCCTAAACTTAACTATCAATCGTCAGTAATAGATCATGTATCGATATCGGTACACTACTTTTTATGGACAGCCTTATAATGTCAAAATGGCAGCCATATTTAGTAGCCAACCGCAGACTTTATGCGTAGGTATTTCATGTCCATATACTTAGAGGTCAATGATACATACACAGACACAAATTTTTGAAATGTTTTTGACTCAGCTACAACATTAGTTATATCTCACAATTCTTCTTCGACATTCTTTTTATATTATAAATGCGAAAATCTGTCTGATGTTGCTCTTTTACAACTACACGCGAAACCGGTTTCGATGATATTTGATATGCATACAGCTAAAGCTAAAGTTTGAAATTGGAAACATTGGCTATTTTTTTAAAAAATCACCCGCCAAAAGACTATAAAAGACAAATAAACATTCTACACTGACGAAGTCATGTGCAAGAATCTAGTCATATATAAAGCAACCCAACTCGAAGGTAACGTAACGTAACGTAACCTAACCTAACCTAATCTATTATCACGTCTTTCTAAGAAGCGTATAACATCAAAGGCTACAAAACAGAAAATACCTAACTTGCCTAAATTTCGTCTGAATATTTCAAACAGAATATTCGACTCGGTAAAGGTTGACGCCATCTTAAGATTTCTTTAGGTTTTGGCATTCACGTTAGTATTTTGCCGTCAGTCAAGAAAAAAATTGCATCAAATTTACCAAAATCGGGATTCAATTACAATTAGTCATAAGTCACAAGTCGCCAATAAGTCATGTCAGGGTCTTGGGTGAATTGCGGTGACCTCATTACTTCAACATTATTTCATTTGTGCACTTTCACTGAACGAAATTGTACAAAATGCCATTAAAATTGCCTAATTTCACTCAATATAAACACGAAATTCATTTATTATGAAAAAACTTCGACCATCTTTACTCTCAATGTCGCCAAAACTCGGCCTAAGATTGGCTCTTTGAAACGTCTTGGCAATTAGGTATAGGATAGGCCGGCGGATACGCAGCTATCTAGATTGCTGGAAATCCATCTTTAGAGAAACATTATTAACATTGGCCGATAGACAATTTAGTCTAGGATATAGTTATCCGACTGTCGTACCACATGAGTCACCTCGTCATACCGTTTCCGAGAAACTGGATGAGTTCGTGTTTATACGTAGGAGGTGTATTAAGTATTTTGAGACGTATTATGTTTTCAGTGAAGCTTAGCATGTGACGCACTACTTCTAGTACCAACGCCATAACTTTTACTGACGCTTTAATCAGTACTTTAACCACGATAGTGTTCCGGTAGGATAGCCAGTATAGTTAAACGAGAGACTTAGGGCCACTTTCACGTTCCTGGGTTAAGTATTTAATACTAAGTAAGAGTAAATCATCTTATATTTGACATTTTAAATCAATATTAAATGTAACTATAACGTTTAGGGCCACTTACCCTAAACGTCCTTAAGTAAAACCTGACGTTGATACGTTCGGTGCATCCATTTTTGGGATCTTCCATCTTAGAAATGTGTATTTTTAATTTTCGAATAAAAAAAACTTTAACCGGTACTGGAAAAAATACCCACCGGTTGGGGATAGATTTGCCACCTATCACAACATGGGATTATGAAATTTAGCTAGACCTTACTGCCTTATTGTTCTGGCTACTGGTAAAGATGCTTTTTAACCACCTTCCCATAAAGGAAGAGGATATGTGTTCAACTCTTATTACATTTTCATGTATGATAATCGATTGCCGAACCGATTTTAAAAATTATTATTTTATATTTAAAAAGCGCACTTTCGAGATGATCCCACACTGTCATCAAGTCTGGATTTAATGATGGAATCCCAGGGACATTGAAAAAAATCCTTAATTTTCGTTTACCTAGATGACTCACTTATAAAGTCTCTTCACACCCACATCCCCAAAGAGTGAGGCAGAGGCACAACCATGGCACCCATGAGCAGCCGAAGACACCAACTCCCACAACGTGATAGGTGGCAAAGCCCATCGCCAACCGGGCACACATCCAATCCCGAGCAACATTTTTTTTATTAGAATTGGAAAACACAAATTTTCTTTTGTTGCCCGACCCGGATTTTGTACCTCGAACCCGGGACCTCATGCAGTCAAGTCATACCTGAACCGCTAAACCACTGAGAGACTCACGTATTAAAAACGAAGTAGGTATTTTACAGTTTTACTGCGCTTGAATTGTTTGATCATAAACTAGAGGATTATTGTTTTGTTTTTTCACTGTGTTTAAACGATTTTTGTTCTTGTTTTGCTTAGTTATCTATTTTAGCCTTTTTGAAATAAAAATGTACTGAAAAGCGTGAGAGTCGTTCAACCTCGGCCATCGCTAACACCGCGAATCCAGAACAATAATCTTTGTTGAAATTCCACGCGAACGTAATATTCATTTTTCAGCAGCGAAAAACTTCGCTAGATTTTTAATAAAAACGGATTAAAAATGTTACAAGCTTAAAACCAGAGCCTTTACCATGAGTTGGTACGGATTACGTTCTGTAAGTTACGTGTCGAAATCTGTGACACTTTTGTTCTAAAAATGTGTTTCTCTTCGTTACCAACAGAGGCGCTGTACAAAGTTACCATACAAATAATTTACAGAGACGGTAGCGAGCATAGTAAACTTGACAAGCCGTAAACTCATGTTAAGGGCCCAGATAATTCGTTGCTGACGTTAACTAACTTGTAAAATTAATACGTACTATAACAACCTTTGGTGTCTCTAGGCGGCGTGACATTAGGAAATTCGTCTGATTGTTTGCCTTCCAATATCATAAAAAAAAGTTTCCAGCCATAAAGCTCTAATTGTTTTCTACAACGACGACACAGTGTGAAAACGCTCCTATGTTGTGTTCCGTGGTGGAGGGTATGGTCATACAACATCATATTCATATATCTACTATTCAATTATGAAACCAAACAACGTAAGCAGAAGCCTTGGGTAGTGATTATAAAAAAAAATCATGCCCTTATTCCCGAACAGCAAGCCAAACGGACCAAGTCCCATAAAGTGATAAGTCAACCGGGCACATTTCCAATCCCAGGCAATGTCGTTTTTTACAAGAAAATAGAAAACAATTTTTTTATATTTTCCCCGACCCCGGGTCGAACCCGGGACCTCATATAGTCAAGAACAACAATCTCCATCTCATCGGACTCATCTAAACATACATACAAATAAATGAAATTGATGGTCTATTTGTAATATTAAATTAACCGCTTTTTCCTACATGTATATGGATGTATATATGGCACATGTACCAAAATAACTATTTTTGCCATTTTTGTCCGTCTTTCTGTTAGAGCAATCCTTAAAATGGCTCGACCGATGTTGATGACACTTTCACTAACAGGTAGCTGATGTAATAAGAAGTAACTTAAGTTACATTAATTTTAGAAAAAAATCTAAAAAAAATTAAATGACATTAAATCAGTAAATTGTTGAACTCCTCGCAGACGCACAGGTAGTTAAAAATAAGCTCCAGCTCTTGGACTAGAAATCTCAACAAAAAGCAACTTATTTTAGAAGACCACGCAAAACGTAGGCTCTATGTTGGCTTCAGTTTGCCTTTGGCTCTGTTTGCATAGCCTGAGTCTGACATTACTTATCTACACGCTTCAGGCTATATCGTTTAAACATTACATGTAAATTGCTGTTTGATATCTAAAATTACTAAGGGCGGCCCGTTTCACGCCTGCAGTCACAAGGGTTAATAGATATTATAACTATATATTTCTCAGTAAATAATGAACAAACCGTGAGATCCCTACAAATTAATGTTAGATTGGAGAGAGGTTTCAATATACTCTACATCAGGCTTTCCCAACCTTTATTTAAGCGAGCCTCCCCGAGCCAAAAATAATATTTCCATGCCCCCCTTATGTAAATTTCAACAAATATAGGAAACGCAAATTCTTCTTAATAATTAAATAATTTATTTTTAGGTATTTTAAATATGCAGAATAAAGATACAATATATGGACGTAGTTAAGCAGAAAGGCTCCAATCCACATCTAACTAGGTACTCGTAGTTTTGAGATAATTGACTTTGAAGTTTACAATAATATGTACTGGCCATACATGTGGGTTGGTATCTAATTATTATGCAAATTTCATAACTTTGTTTATCTGTAGGATCTTTTACTTAACGAAAGTATTATAAGCTTTACAACCTCTTTAGTATGTTTCACTTAATTTTGGTGTTTAAGTCGGTTGGGTCCTTTCTGCTTAACTACGTCCATATATTAATTAAGGATAAAGAACGAAAAAAACATTTGAATCATAAAATACTTTTAGGAAAATCCAAATAACAGACATTTTTGATATTTCATTTTTCTCTCTCACAAACAAATCAGTTTTTCATGAAACTTATCACAATTGCACTATAATTGGCACATTGGATTTTATGCGGAATCGTTTTAAGCCTACAGAGTCCACATCCTCCCGATTCCCGACTTCCAAAACACCCGTAATTTATTTTTCCTTTTATTTTTATGAAATGGCCTTTTTTAGATGGGTTTTAATTTTGTAACTTTTTGAAAATGCGAAAGGGCATGCTCCGCTGGTTCGGTCATGTGGAAAGAATGACAGATGAAAGATTGACAAAGCAGATATACAATGCGAATGTGGATGGATGTAGGTACCCGGGGAGACCAAGGCTGACATTTCACGATCAGATCAATCGGATATCATCCGAGGGTGGTGTCAAGAGTCTCCCAACCCAGCGTGTTTGTATGAAAAGGGTTATGAATGTGAAGGAAGCAAGACAGGTTTGTCAGGATCGTGAGGTCTGGCACTCGATACTCTCTGCCTACCCCGTAAGGGACTTGGCGTGAAGATATGTATGTATGTATGTATGTATGTATGTGTAACTTTTTAAAAAACATGTCTGTAAAGGCCTACCATGCATTTTTATAATTACAATTTTTAAACATTTTATTTAAAGTAATACTAAAACAAATAAATTAAATCTTGTAAAGTACTAGCTAATGAGATACTTTTTTAATGAGATTTGATTCACATGCATATTCCTTCTTTCTCTTTTTGTTAATTTTTTTATAATCTTACATATTACATTCGACGCCCCCCCTAACATTTTTCTACGCCCCCCCAAGGGGCGTGCCCCCCTGGTTGGAAAGTCCTGCTCTACAACATCTGTCGTATTAGTAGAGGAGCCTGGGATGCTTAATGCGTAGTCCGTCGAGCGTCATAGAGATCTACTGGATTTGGATTGGATTTAATCCCCAAGTTGGTCTCAGGGTAGAATGTGTAGAATAGACGACTTCCTACCAGCCAGCTAGTAAGAGGCGAGCATAGGTAAAATGGGTAAATAGGCCAATAAGTCAGGGTCCTCTGTGTAGAATAGACCGTCTGACTTTCTGCCTAACAGCTTTTAAGAAGCAATAGGTAAATTAGGTCATTACCACCACACCACTGGTTGTTGAGTGCAGTGCAGCTACTTGTCCAGGTAGAGAACTGCCGCTTTACCTATTCCTGCCGCCATAAAGACAATGTCATGTTCCAGTTCGGAAGGTAGAGTAGTATATAGACTTGCATAATAGGCCTAACACAGCGACGCACATATATCGTCTCCTACCTGTTGCCTGCATTTTCACAGGAACCCGTTGTGTGATTGGGATTAAAAGTAGCCTATATCTTAATCCAGGACACAATCTATCTGTGTTCCAAATTTCAGACAAATCCGTTCAGCCATCCGAGTGTGAAAGAGTAAAAAACATACATACATACATACATATTTACAAACTTTCGCATTTATAATACGTATTAGTAACAGCGTATAATGTGTATAGACTATGTTTGGTGCTTTTTACTATTAGGAGAGCCTAGTGTTTTTTGCTGTCTTATCACATAAAAAAAACTATTAAAGTATCTTCACGCCCATAACCCCGAAGAGGTAGGCAGAGGTACAACCAA
>NJDC01002396.1:85053-97899 GCA_002245475.1 Calephelis virginiensis
CCTATTCATTTAATTTACATTTGACATATTTCTTAAATTTATTAATTGGAAGTTTTTTCATATAATTGGGAAGTTTATTGTAGAACTGTATACATTGACTCATGAAAGAACGTTAACTTATTGTTTTACTACACAGTGGTTAAAATCGAATTCTCGACCAATAACACGCTGACACGTCATTCTCATGTAACATGTTATTGACTGGATGTCAATTTTAAACAATGTTCAGGCAAACAGACGCCTAAATTTTTTTTAGAGTAAAGCGGGTAATGTTTGACACGTCTAGGACATGGTATCCAGAGAATTTTGTTTGTCTGGTTTAATCCGAACTCAAGCTATGGGGGTTCCAAACTACGAAGTAACTTTTTCAGAAAAATGATTAGATGATCTATGCGCTTCGCTTTGCTCGCCTTGCTTGCACTAACGTGCTCCCAGATCAGGGTCAGATTTAGGAGAAGGCACCGGTACTAGAGCTACTTTTAAGCTTACTTTTGCTCGAAATCTAATTAACAACCTGACCTCAGCTTAACAACGCACAGTTATCACTTTCAGTGTCTAAAGGCGGCGTGAATTCCTTACCATTAGGAAATTCGTCTGCTTGTTTGCCTTCCAACATCATAAGAAAAACAAAGAAACGTTTTCAAAAAAGGTAGTCAGGTGTTGCCCCAGCGCTACGCTTTGCTTGTCTTATCCGAACACATACATGCCCCTAGATAACGAATAGTGACATAGGGATTTTAAGCAATTTGGCATCCTATGTTAATCAACGGTCTAACGTCTGAGGTTCCTGAGTTCGATCCCATCAAACGAAATATAAAAATATTGCTTTTTGGGGAGTTTTGGCGCCATCGAGAGAAAATATGGTCAATGTTTTTACATAATTATTGAATTTCATGTTGATATTGAGTGAAATTAGAGTCAATTTTGGTGGCATTTTGTACAATTTCGTTCAGTGAAAGTTCACAAATGAAATAATTACGAAGAAATTAGCGTATCGTATATTTGCTCGTTGCCGCCAAACCTTATTATATGAGCTTGGATAATGAGGCCATCGCTTTACCCAAGAGCCTGACATGACTAACTGGAGTTATGACTGATGAATAATTATAATTTATTAAAATTGATGTAAAATTTGAAGCAAATGTCTACTTAACTAATGGCAAAATACTAACGTGAAGGCCAATACTTAAAGAAAGAAAAAAAAGACATAGAGATTGATTGATAGTCCTATCATCATCTAAAAGGTGCACCCGTCACTTTAAGTACCCAAAGAGCTCAAGCAGATTGAGTTAAACACATTGATCATAACTTACACACCAGTGCCAGTTTTACCAATAGCTGAAGTTATAATGAAATGAACCGAATTCAAACTTATTTCTGTTTAATAGCGCTCACCATAAATGCTTTGAATAACTTCTTAATGACTTTCTCATTCACTTTTGAAGAAATTGATTGATAGGTGTATAAACTGCTGCGACATAGACCATTTTACAAAATATCTGATCGTTCATTGGCGTTCTTATACCTTTTCCAAAAAAGAGGAGGCTGATTTTTCATAAATAGCCTATTTTTAATTGAAGGACCAATTTCGATTACTGTTTTTAGTCTGTGCTTGAAACTTGACAAAAATCTGACTAGTGATTTATTATTCTCATTAATACGTATTGGCGTTGACATTAGATATTTAAATGTTTACTTTATATGTCTTAATAATAAACATGGACTAACGTTGGAGTAAATATAAGTTGATATTATAGGCTGTATCACATTGTAATAAAGATTATAATATCATGTAGAGCTTTGGAGTACTTTACACGGAGTAAATATTAATAAGACAATATAATTTTATACTAGCTGAGCCGACAGATGTTGTCCAGTCCTAACTATGAATTTTTTTTGTTAGGAACCCTCTGACATTAGCTAATACAACAAAAACACAACATGAAAATTTATCCACGCGTCCGTACGCGCGATGAGCATAGGGAAATAGGAATTCATTTTTATATACAGGATGACAACATTGATTAAATTAGATAAAATGAAATTAAAAAAAAATGTTTCCTAATTTTGTCGATAACTTTTAAGTCGCCAGGTTGATGTTTACGGGGCCGTCAGTAGTTTTAGTGGTGCTACTTACTTTGTATTAAATTCTTTATTACATTTTTTTAAATTAGACAAATAAGTTGTTTAATATTGATTGAAAAAACCTATTAGTAAGTGTAAGGCCTCACTAAACAACTAGCCTTATTCGGGAACAATCTAGAACTTCGTTACAACAAGCTTTAATATTAGCTTAGCTTTAATTAGACAAATAAGTTGTTTAATATTGATTGAAAAAACCTATTAGTAAGTGTATGGCCTCACTAAACAACTAGCCTATTCGGGAACAATCTAGAACTTCGTTCAAACAAGCTTTAATATTAGCTTAGCTTTAATTAGACAAATAAGTTGTTTAATATTGATTGAAAAAACCTATTAGTAAGTGTATGGCCTCACTAAACAACTAGCCTTATTCGGGAACAATCTAGAACTTCGTCAAAACAAGCTTTAATATTAGCTTAGCTTTAATTAGACAAATAAGTTGTTTAATATTGAATGAAAAAACCTACTAGTAAGTGTAAGGCCTCACTAAACAACTAGCCTATTCGGGAACAATCTAGAACTTCGTTAAAACAAGCTTTAATATTGATTTGATTGTATTAAAGTAACACAAAAAATTACAGTTCATCAGTGCGAAGTATCTGACCTCGATGTTACTAAATGAGTTATTTAGTCTAGAACTAAACTAAAATATTTTCAAAAAACTGTAATGCAGTCAAATACCCATTACCTTGACATCTATTCGTCAGACATTGAAAAATATATAGGTATATATCATTTAAAATGAAAATAATATTGTCACGCTCGTACCTGCGAAGAGGTTGCAGAGGTACAACCAGGGCACTCACGACTAGCCCACAATGTGATAAGTGGCAAATCTTTATAAAAAGGCACATATCCAGTACCGGGCAACGTTGTTTTTAATTAAAAAACATATTATTTTTCTTTTTTGCCCGACCCGGGGGTTGAATATGGAACCTCATGAAGTTAAGAACGCGGTACTACTAGACCACAGGTTAAAAGAATATTAAATTATCATCGTTAATTATTAAAATGGGTTTTTCTTTACACCTGTGTCAAGATAATTAAGACCGTATAATGGTACAACCTATCTTGATGGAAAAAGGGCGAAAAATCCGTCCGGACGTGTAACGTAATATCATTTATCAGCCATTGATACTGACACGGGGGCGTGTCTGGGACTGGCGGACTTCCTTTTGTTCTAAATAAAATGTTTTACTTAATTACATTGACCCCCTCGTTAGTCGAGCGGCTAGTGTACACGCCTAACTACACCGACTAACCGCGAGGCTCGGGTTCAATTCCCGACGGGGGCAAACATTTGTGTGATGACTATTTAGATGTCTGCGTTTCCAGGTCTGGGTGCTTATTAAATTTATTCTGGTATCTATTTGAGTATTTCTATGTATTAGAATCGTTGACTAACACCCACATCACAAGCATATAATTTGCTTACTTTGGGATTAGATTCAATTTGTATAATTAAAAACTGTTACATGTATTTTTAATTTAGTAAAGATGATAGTTATTTAAAAAACGACGGGTTGCACTCCGAGAGTGCCGGCAGAAGTGAAAACTTAAATTTTAACTTAAGTTTTAACAAAATAACATTTTTGATATTTTGGAATGGTTAGGAAATAATTTTGCAAGAATTGCTTTAATTATTAGTATGAAAGTACTATCAGTTATGTGATAGAATACAATATTCATTTATTGCGCTATCGCACACAAACATGACAGCACGAACATTCGCGCAAGCACCCTGCGCCGTTTTACGAAACACCAGGCGAAGGCATACATTGTCGCCGCGCCGTAGAAAGAGAGTGGGACACTTCCTCTCTTACGCCGCGCCGGCTGTTTACTCTCCACCCGTCTTACGAATTTTCCAAAAAAACTGCGCAACGCCGCTAAAAAAGTTTTCACTTCAAAAAAAGATAAAACTTTGGTAAAGTGGCAACCCTAAGTATTTAACAAGCCCCATAAAAACTGGGATCTTTATTGAAAATATTACGAATATCTTAAACACCTCAAGCATCGCGCGTTCCTCAGCATTATTCATAATACCCGTCGTCGGAATTCCACGCCGTCGGGTTTATACCGCCAACAAAATACCGTAATCAAAAATTATCTCCCCATTTATTCTTCTATGTAGGAAAAAAATAAGCAACATCGTTTAGGAAAAAATTAACGTCAGTTGAGCGATATAAGTTTAGATTGTTCTTTTTCTAGTCTTCTTATCTCTAGTTATGTATTATAGACATAGTCATGTAATGAATCCAACTCGCACTTGGCTTCTTTTTTTAATTTTTATAATTTTTTAACTAAGCGATGTTTCGAAACACACAACATCCCTTTTCACGAAGCTGGGTGCCAGAAATCTTTACAAAAATCGAATGGTTTAATAACGTCCGTGCTGGGGAAAGTGACAAAGAATTAAAAATGAAATAAATAAATATAGAACGCCTAGTTTTTTTTGTTGTGTGCAAACGAGACAGTTAAATATTACGGGCCGTAGAGGAAGCGAGACAAAAACTATGCGATTGCTTTTAAACATTGATATTGGTGATGATTCTGCTGAATACTAACTAAACTTATTTAGACGTATGTTATCTTTTTTAATTAAACAAAACAAAATCAAAGAAAAATCTCCCCGTATTGGTCCGGGCCCCTTTGCAGAACAGACCATCTGCCTTTCTGGCAGCTCGTAAAAGGAGAGCATAGGCATACCGTCACTAACAACGTGAAATCTGAGTAGGCGGTAGAATTCCGCAACGACTTATTACCTATTCTTGACGCCATAACGTCAGCGCTTGCCGTTGACGTGTTCCGGTTTGGAGGATAAAGTAGCCGGGAAACTTACTTTTGCTCGAGGCCTAACATCCCGGAGTCAGGTTGGCAATGCACCTTTTGTGTCTCTAGGCGACGTGAATTTCTTACCATCAGGAAATTCATCCCTTGTATGCCTTCCAATATCATAAAAAAATCAGAAGAAATAGAACATATTTTGTATAACTTAGTCAAGATATTGGAACTTATATTATTTCCATTAGAAAAAGATAGTGATAACACAAAATTAGTTGTCTGTGTCGACTCTGTGGTATAGCAGCCTGATGTTGAAATTGGTGTTGGTGTCCCCGGTTCGAGCCCAGGATCGAGCCACAAAAAAAATGTTTTTCAATTTTCTAAAATCAATGTAGCCCGGGATTGAACATGCGCCCGGTTGACCATAGGTTTGTGTCTTCAATTAATCTTAGACATACTCTGTCTACTGCTTCGAAGATGCGGACACAAAGATACTTATACTTTAGAAACGTGTTGCAGAATTACCACCATTAACGACCTCACTTTAGGTCAAGTTGTCAATCAGAAGAGCCTTTTAGTATAAACGCCAATTCATCAAGTTGAGGTCTGGTGTTTGAATCCATTTACGATGTTAGGACTTCGTTGGCCAAATGCCAGCATCATGTATCCGATAATAAACATACGGCCATTGATCTCTTATGTAAGGGCTACCGCACAAAGACGCAACTAAATCCGGCGTTAACTCGAAATAACTTCTATAAATTTTAAAGAAAGAAAAAATTTCGGCCCCATAATTTCGAAATAACTTCCTTCAAAGTAACACCTTTTTACAGGAAAGCAAATGGGCTTATTTTTAGATAAGAAACACGCAACCTTTAACAGTTGGAGGTATTGGAGTCGTGTGGGGGTAGCTATCGTCTAAACTTAAAAAATAAAAATAATTACGTCAATAAAAACCGACTTCAAAACTTAAAAGTAAAAAATAGTAAAGATGTAAATACGTCCATATCCAGGCAGAGGCAAAAACCAGGTCACCCACGACTAGCGAAAAACAATGAGTCCCACAATGTGATAGATGGCAAGCCTATTGCCAACCGGGTACATATCCGACCCAGGGTCAAAGTTATTTTTTATCAAAAAATTAAAAATATAAATTTACTTTTTTTTTGTTGCCCGACCTGGTGTTGGGATTTCAGGAAATCAAGTTCGAAGCCGGTCCGCTAGACCACAAAGTTTCTCCTCTTATTTCACCTTGGGGTCCTATATCAGTGGCAAAAGACAATTTTGAGCCTAGTATACGTTAACGTTCGTCTGGTTTGTCCCGTTCAATGTTATTAGAGAGATTACCATCCACAAAGTTACACGGGTTCAGCGTATGTTGCAAATGTATTTTCTAAGAATCAGATAAATTTAAAAGTAAGTATCTTCACGCATACACCTCCAAAGTGGTAGGCAGAGGTACAACCCACGAGTAGCCGAAAACACTAAGTCCCACAATGTGATAGGTGGCAAGCCTATCGCCAACCGGCACAATTCCAATCCCGAGCAACAATTTACGTTATAAAAAAGAAATAAAAAATATCTTCATGTCCATATCCCCGAAGAGGTAGGTAGAGGCACAACCAGGCGCCCACGACTAGTCAAAGACACTAAGTCCCACAATGTGATAGGTGGCAAGTCTATCGCCAACCGGGTACATATCCAATCCCGAGCAACGTTTTTTTTTTATTAGAAAATTGGTAAAACCCAATTTTCTTTTTGTTGGCCGACCCGGGATTCGAACCCGGGACCTCAGGTAGTCAAATCCAACAACTGAACCGCTAGACTATAGGAAAACAAACAAGTAGGCGTATTTCCTGATGGTAAGAAATTCACGCCGCCTAGAGACACCAAAGGTGGTAATGGTGCGTTGCCAACCTGAGGCTGGATTGTGAGGCCTCGAGCAAAAGTAAGTTTACCGGCTTAACCTTATCCTCAGAACCGGAACACGTCATGACGTTACAGCGGCAGGAATAGGTAAGGCGGTGGTACCAATCCGGGCGAGTCGCTGCGAAACTCTACCACCTAGTCAGATGTCACGGTGTTAATGACCTTAGTCGCCTTTTACAAGCAGCCTGGCAAGGAAGGATGGTCTATTGTGCAAAGGAGCCCGGACCAACACGGGGAAAAATTCATTTGTATTTTTTCGTTTTTTTTAAGCGCTTATTTTGTCTAATAGCGATCGAGAATGACTATTTGTTCGAAAAGTAGGTCAAGATTCAGAGATGGTCCCTTTGATGAATTTGATCGAGATCCAACTAGTGGCTTTTGTATTACATTTAGTAATGCATATTTGTGGGTGCCTGGATGACATAGTAATAAAACGGAAATCAGTTTTCTTCAATTTTTACTGCAATTAAAATAAATTACACCAAATAAATCTATATATTAATACGTGATACAAAAACTTTAGACCCATTTTTACGAAAATTGCACAGACGCAGGAGCATAAAACTTGGCACACTTATAGTATATGTGTAGGAGAAGTGTAGAACGCTAATATTCTTCAATAATAATGCTAAGAAAGTACATTAAATCAATAAATAAAACATTACCCACACTGCCATGCATTTGACACACACAAACAAATGTATTGATGATAACGATAAAAGATCATAGATGGCGCACTAAAAAGTTTGGAAACAAAGTAATTGGTCTTGAGAAATGAAGATGGCGTTCTTATCAACAAGATATTAAAAATTATTATGGTCGAACTTCGACAAATGGGCGACCACTAGTAAATATAAATATTCCCTGGACAAATTACACAAACTGATCTATCCCAAAGTTAGCAAATTATATGCCTGTATATGTGTAAGAAAAAGATACTAATACACAGATATACTTAAATAGTTAAATGAATTTGATTATCGAAATTGCAAAAAAAAATATACTTAAAACTAAATTACTACATTTGAATAGCAAAAAAGGTTCTAGAATTAAGCTTCACACAGAAACACAGCTACATTTATTCAACGTCAAGGTTTTTTCGATCGTCAAATAGGCGGAGGGCGGAAATAATAATTATGATTTCATATCTTGATAGGTAGGTAGAAATTAAGATATGAAATCATAATGTTCAGTAAGTTTATGTCACACCTAATGTTAGCCTTACCAAGATATTATCCGTTTATTAATACCCAAAGCCAGTACAATAGATGACCGTACCTAAATACATACATATCTTCACACCAAGTCCTTAGAAGACCGTGGTTCGTGTGTAAAACCCGGTTTAACTAAACTGCAGTTTTAAAATAATATATTTAATTCGTTACTGTACATGATCAGGTTCAAACCCCAATAAGGGCCGACATTTATAAATCAAAAAGGATATATAGATATATCTATGTTTTTGGGCCTAAATATTTTTAAAATTATTTCGATACTAACTGTCCAGGTGAACTTTTGTCAGGTGAACATTCCACCCTTGAGTTTGGGAAATATTGAAATGTTGTTTTTTCTAGTTTCCTTTCATTTGTCTCCATTTTCTAATCTTCTAAACCTTTCCGGGGCCTTTAAACATAATTCAAAATTAAATTTAGCCAAATCAGTCCAGTCGTTAAGAAATTATACGCGTACATACATTGCGGCGATTCATTTTTATATAAATAGACTAGCTGCCCTTCCCGGCTTCGCACGGGTAAAAATATACATGAAAAGCTTCCTCTTCAATCACTTAATCTATTTAAAAACCACATCCAAATCCGTTGCGTAGTTTTACAGATTTCATGCTTACAAAGGGACATAGGGACAGAAGAAGCGATTGTGTTATATACTGAATGAATAAACTGAATTATAATATTACAAGGTTACAACCGTAATATAATAATACATTTTGCTTCCTTTGTAGTTAAGTCAATTTGTGTAATTTGTCAGAGATATTTATTTATTACTGGCTGTACACGCGACTTCATTTGCGACTGTCTAAAGTAAATTCTAAACCGACATAAATTAATTAATCGATGAATACAGACTAACACCCGTATTCAAGAAGCATACTTGGCTAAGTAATGAAACAACGCTGTGCGAAGTACGACATTTAGCTAAGCGTTCCTTGCGTCAAGCCATCCAATTTATAAACAATACTTAGAACTTACTTTGCTAGGAGAGCTCATAGTGTTGAAATCAGCTCTGTGATTGGTCGTTTTATTATAGCGTACTTCACTCAGCTTTGGACATGTTATGTCAATGGTCAAATCATAGCAAACAGTTTGGCGCAACTTTCATACTAAAAAGTAAAAAAATAAGTTTGCTATGTTTTTTATTCTCCGAAATCATATGACAGCAGTTGTCTTATAACTGAATGCTTTTAGACTTACTTTCAAATTATACGGGCTATACCTTTTTACTATATTATGTCAAGTGACATGTGTCACTTTAAGCTAAACTTCATACAAAATTCGGGTTTGCTATGTATCTATGGAAGTCCCGCCTCTTATTACGTAGTATTTATATACTCTTTGATAGCAAATGTCAATCGAAATAACGTATTTTATTGACGACAATAATTAAGTGATATTTTTTTTTTTGTTTGCGTGTATGTAGATATTATATGTAGTAGAGGATTTTGGGAATCACGTCTACTTTTTTGCGTATATTAGTTTTCGTCTATTCATTCTTTTATTAATGTAAAATATCAATTTGATTCTAACTGATTATTTTAGTACCTATTAATTATTGGCTTTTAATTGTTACAAATAAACAATGATTTAATTTTGACTTGACGCAAACACCTCGATGATATATATTTATTAAAGTTAACCTGTAGGGTTACTCTTGAATCTCGATATCATGCGAATTGGAAATTGGAATCGTATATGTCACTTTAGGTACTTTTGAACACAGTATAAGGGGATTATTAACATTTAGTTACAAATAAATTCAACGAATAGGATAAAATAATTTACTAAGTATTTACTATTAACTAAATGTCAATAATTCGCCAGAATTGTGTTCAGGAGTACCTAAAATGACATATTCGATTCCAATTTCCAATAATGCATGAATAAGCGTCGAGAGTATCCCTACTGGTCACTGTTCTAGCTACGCTTCAATTTTTACAAATGCATAGTGGTTGAAGTCACTCAAGTATAGTTTATGAATAAGTTTGACTGTCCGGGGGCACTATGAGACCTCATAGAGTTGTTTATGAATACGAGTGTAACTTTCGCATTCATAATGTTAGTAGATAAGGTTGGAATTTATTACAAAGTCCGAAAATCGGCTGAAAATGATCTGTAACATTCAAATGTTTCTCTACATTTCGGATTTCAAGTTATTTGGTCACTTTAAACTACACGTTATGTCTGGATTTTCAAAATTCAAAACTTATGACTTGGAGAAATTATGAAAGAATTTGCGAAACACATACTAAAAATGCTAACAATGTGTTCTACTGCTCATTTTGAGTCTTCTGCTGCACTTTTAAATTTCTTCATTGTACAGAATTTATGAATGTATCTTCACGCCCTTATCCCCGAAGGGGTAGGCAGAGGCACAACCATGGCACCCACGACTTGCCGAAGACACTTAGTCCCACAATGTTATAGGTGGCAAGCCTATCGCCAACCGGCATAATTCCAATCCCGAGCAACATTTTTTTACGAGAAAATTGGAAAAACCACATTTTCTTTTTTTGCCCGACCCAGGAATCGAATTCGCGACTTCATGAAGTCAAGTCCAACACCTGGACCGCTGTGCTGTGCATTCCAAATATGTTAAAAATGTATTCTACTGCTCATTTCAAATTTGCTGCACCTGTAAATATCGTCAATGTACAGAATTTTTTCATCTTCAGATTTATTAAAAGTATAGATGTGCGCAGGCCCTTAGGCGGCATTGCGCGGACACATTTACGTATGCTAATGGGTCTGATGATTGAGAGAGCTTGCAGAGTGGAGATGTTAGGTTCTAGCATGGGAGCTAGTATAGTTGTCCTAGGTCAGTTAAACGGGACGGAGCTAGAATCAGTCCGTAAGTACCTTAGCCATTCTGTTGAGCACAGAACACAAGCACTTACATAAAATACTTGTCTGGAAAAAAATCATCTGATAAAATCTATTTTTTAATTGTTATATTATAATGTAATAACATTCTAACACATTTTGAAGCAAGTGCTTTATGAAATATTTTATGATGATGGCAGACAACCATGGTCGACTCATGTTACGCTATAGATGTGTCCCATATGGTAATACAAGTAACTCGTTCAATAACTAATCTTAGTTAGATTAGTTCTACTTAGTTTTATACTTAGTTCTACTTAGTTTTATACTTAGTTCTACTTAGTTAGATAACTAATCAGAACAAACCAGACTAATCCAGGAAGTTAAATTATTACCAATTGAATATCTTGAGTATTAGACACGTAGATTCGTTTTAAAATTATTAAAAGCTATTTTTTTTTGGTATCCGGTTTCCTCTGGTTGTGTTCGTTTACCATTATTTATTTATATGCAAACATACATATAATCACGCCAAATCACTTACGGCGCTAGCAAAGAGTATCGTGTGCCAAACCTGACGATCCTGGCAGATCTGCCTGGCTTACTCCACATTTATTACCGTTTTCGAAGAGTCGACACCACCCTCGGAAAACAACCGAGCGATTTGAATGTGGAATGTCAACGGTTGAGTCAGGGAGACCTAGGTTAATGTCAACCTAGGTCTCCCCAGCTACCTACATCCATCCAATTTGCATTGTATATCTGCTTTGATAAATTAATAATCTTTAAACATTATATTTTAATGATTTGTATTGAATAACTTGTATTAAAATTTATTATGGTCGAATTTCGATCACTGGACGACCACTAGTATCTATAAATAGGTTAGTAAGCCAAGGTTATGTAAGGTACACAGGCCATTTTCAGTCAACTAATAAACAAGCGAGGGAGGAGAAAGACAGAACGACAAGATTGACAGACGCCGGACTTCCTCCATGTGTATTGTCCGCTGACATACATTATGACGATTATACACCTTTGGAGAGTATTCATGTAGTCATAGTCGATTTTAGAGCAACAATGCGTGTACCCTTCTAGTTATAGTGTTAAATGAAGTCACTATCATTAAACTATTGAATAAATGGGCACAACATTAAGCAACATAAAAAATGCCGGCAGAAGTGAAAACTTGAATATTAACGTTTTGGAACGGTTAGGGAATAATTTTGTACGAATTGCTTTACTTATGAAAGTACTATCATTTATGTGGTAGAATACAATATTCATTTGTTGCGCTATCGTACACAAATATGACAACACGAAAATTAGCGCAAGCGCCTTGCGCCGTCTTAACGAAATAGCAGGCGCAGGCATACATTTTCGCCGCGCCGGAGAAAGAGAGGGGATACTTCTTTTTGATCAGGTCACGTGTCCTGATGCGAGTTTAGAAGTGAAGTTTTTACCTACTACAATAAAAGTGCGCAACGCCGCTAAAGAAGTTTTCACTTCAAATACCAGTTTGTAAAACTTGACTGCAGTTTCACAGTCAAAATATGTTTGCATATTCTAGAGAGAAACCAGACGGGTTACCTGATGGTAAGAAATAAACCTCGCAGACCAAATCGAAACTCAAAAAGATCTACATCTTTATTATCTTTAATTATTACAAATTTGTTTGTGGTCTCCTTGTCTAGTAGTAGAGGATCCGGGTTCGACCCCGGGATAGGGTTGTGTTAGTTATAGCCGGGAGAAAGTTCAATATAGAGAAAAAAAACACAAAATTGTAGGGAAAATAAAAAAACACAACACTATAATAATTACAAATGTTATAATAAAGAAAACAAACTGTTAGTATTTTAAAGTTCGCCGGGCCGGCTATATATTAAAAACAACATTGCCCGAGATTGGATTAGTGCTCAGTAGGCGAAGTTTACCACTT
>NJDC01002397.1:0-28731 GCA_002245475.1 Calephelis virginiensis
AACTTGTACAGTCTATACGTGAACCCTTGCCTTTATACAAGGGCACGATGACCGCATGTCGCCAGTCTTCGGGTACTCTGCCGGTCTTCCAACAATACACACCACTAAACTGTTTTAGTAGCACCAACAATACACATACTACTAAAAACTCAACGTACGTGTCGCTTCGTAAGCATCATCAGGAGAATTCGACTGCACTCCACAACGTACGTTGAGTTTTTAGTAGTATATGTATTGTTGGTGCTACTAAAACAGTTTAGTGGTGTGTATTGTGTGGAGCTGGATGTATTTGGGAGTTTTAGCTTCCGGTAAGTCCAATTCATTCTTAGCGCACTATTTTGTCTGTTTTGTTACGCAATAATACGTATACATTTTTTTGACGGAAAATTGCAAATAAAATAATTTTATTTCGATTTAACCTACGGAAAGTTGTACCATCTTTTTGGTAATTTGAAGTGCGGCTGTTATTACCGTCTCTACTATTTAATTGAACCAACAGTCATTTTATATGTATTTTTTATACAATAACGCGACAATTTTTACAGGTCACAAACCTGGTCAATACTGTTTATATATTTTTAAGTAATAAGCTACATTAGAACAATTACACTTATGTGTTGACAGAACCGTGTTGCCTTATATGCGGCGTCTATTGGGATGTATGGTCGATGGTCCAGTTGGATAGACTTGACATCTAACACATTGTGGTACTTTTACAATTACTATATTAGCAACAATTAAACATACTTACATGAATATGCTATTTTTCTAATAACCTTATTGGTCCGGGCTCCTTTGCAGAATAGACCATCTGCCTTCCTGCCAGGCAGCTCGTAAAAGGCGAGCATAGACTTACTGTCACTAACACCATGACATCCTACTAGGTGGTTTCGCAACTTCTCGCCCGGATTGGTACCGCCGCCTTACCTATTCCTGCTGCCATAGCGTCAGCGCTTACTGTTGACGTGTTCCGGTTCGGAGGGTAATGTAGCCGATAAACTTATTTTTGCTCGAGGCCTAACAACTCTCGCTAACTACCTAACTCCCGGCCTCTGGTTGGCAACGCACCATTACCACCTTTGGTGTCTCTAGGCGGCGAGAATTTCTTGCCATCAGGAAATCCGTCTGCTTGTTTGCCTCCTATTACCATAAAAATACACCGAAAATCAGCATGGGAAGGTATAGTGTAAACCAGTGGTGCCCAAACGGTCGATCATAAGAGGTTCCACGGTCGATCTTAGAGGTAAAGCCAGTTAGTACCTACAAGATTTTATTTTCGAATTTTGAATAATTTTTATCTACAAATGTGTGTAAATAGTAAAAAACTATGTAAAACTGCTAATAATGACTTATTATTACAACATCAAAAAATGATAATACATAAATACGTGTTATTATTACTAACAGATAATAAAAAAAATACATAAAAATAAAGCCATCGATCTTAAGCCCTTAACTTTTCCTCAAGTCGATCTTCACAGCAAAAAGTAAAGGCACCACTGGTGTAAACGATAGCAGCACATGCTGCCGCAGAAATGTGTAACAAAAGAGGTTAGTGAAATTTGATAATCAAACGTTGTTTTGAAAATGAGTTATTTTTCTTGTAGTGTTATAGTCTTAAAAAAACCAGACTGTGTAAATTATAGTGTAGACAGTCAGTGTACACTTTATGTTTTTTCTATATAGCAATCTGAAAAATAGATCAAATAATCGATTGGGTAGCTGTTGTTAAAAGGTAAAAGTAAGTGATGTTCGACACAACTTTAAATTACAATGTTAATTTAAAAAATGTTATAGGGTATTCACTAATTAATTAATTTGAAAAGGTCATGGTACGAACTAAACTAATAGGTAGTATTTTATGACGGAAGTAAAACTTTCCTTTAGCAAGAGTGCTTTGTCAAAGCTTGTGCCTCGTGTGTTTTTCAAACTATGTAAGTATTACCCTAATAATATCGTGTTCATCTACTGGTGGCAAAAACATAGTTTTATTACGATTGAACAAATTATGAAATTTTGTGTTACCTGTAGAGCTAGTCTGGTTTGTATCACAAGAATTGGTCTGGTTTATAAAGAACTCATTAAAATAGTTACAAATTGCTTAAGCATTAATACAGACAAATTTATTTATTTCAGTTGTCTCAATTTTTTTACGCATATTATTTTAAAAAGAACTCCTATTTAAATCCTACGATGCTTGGCATGTATTAGAAGACTGTTTATATAATATATTTTAACGATGCCTGTATTTGAAATTCTGTACATACCATCCTTTCTTTTGCCTTTTTAAATGTAAACAATACTTAGTAGGAGGATATTTAAATAACGTTTATAACGCAAATTAATATAATAAACAACAGTTACCCTTATAACCATTAAATACTATATTATTATTACAAATTTCTTTCTTTCTTTAGGTTTTGGCAATCTCGTTAGTATTTAGCCATTAGTCAAGTAGAAATTTGCATCAAATTTTATATAAATTTCAATTAATTTTAATTAGTCATCAGTCGTAAGTCGTCAACAAGTCATGTCAATGTCATGTCAAAACTTAAAAAAAGGGGGCCTATGTTCAGCAGTGGACGCCCTATGGCTGAAATGATGAGGAAGTCATGTCAGGTTCTTGGGTAAAGCGGTGGCCTTTTTACACAAGCTCATGTAATGAGATTTGGCGGCAACGAGGAAATACACGATACGCGAACTTCTTCATGACTATTTCATTTGTGCACTTTCACCGAACAAAATTGTACAAAATGCCACCAAAATTGACCAACCTCACTCAATATTAACACGAAATTCAATAATTATGAAAAAACTTCGACCATCTTTTCTCTCGATGGCGCCAAAACTCTCTTTTTACAAATTATTTTTATATATTCTAAACGCCATTATTCTGTCAGTCCTTTTTTATCGTCCTCGTAGTCGATGGTTCGAGCAAAAGTGGCCAGTTGATTTTTAATTAGTCCGCACTCAATTTGGCTCAGTGTTGCCAGTAAAAAGGTACTTCACTCAGGGATGCCAACACGGCCCTCCTGCGCTGTGCATGTCCTCAGGCATACATCCTTCTATTTGCCTGACTCGCACCATAATATCCGCTGAGTTTCTTGCCGGATCTTCTCAGTGTGCGGCCGCGTTCCGATCCGGTGGTAGATTTATTATTATATAGACCCGTCACAAATGCCTCTTGTAGGTTTATGTGAAACAAAGATGATTTATTATTATTATCATTTATTTTCAATGCCTCTTATTTTCTACGTCTATACATTTAATATAAAAAATATTAAAAATATAAACATGAAAAACAGGTTCCCAAAAACGGTGGTCTTACAACAAAACTGTCAGTGGTCAGGGCGACAGAGTGAGGAATCGCCGCACAATGCGTGCAATCCCCAAAATTGCTGCCTTCTGAATTCGGCCCTTAACCCAGGGTTGTAGTGCGAGTCTCTTAAGATGTTGGTCGAGACTCTTCGCTATTAGACCGTTTACTGACACGACTATCGGGACAATTATTGTTGAGTCAACATCCCACATGTCAGTAACCTCGTTCGCTAAGTCTATGTATGTTGTCAATTGTTCCTTCTCAGCTTTCACGAGGTTAACGTCACATGGGACAGTGATATCAACAAGAAAAGCCCGGCGCTCCAACCGATTTACCAGCACGATGTCAGGCTTATTGGCGACAATAGTCCTGTCCGTGATGATAGATCGGTCCCAGTAGAGCTTTGCATGGCTATTCTCAAGAACTGGCTACGGTGTATACTTATAGTAAGGTACTTCAAAACCGACAAGTACATATTGAAGAGCAAGTTGCTGGTGGATTATCTTGGCTACTTGGTTATGCCTGTGCAAGTACTCGCCGTTGGCAAGATGAGAACAACCGGAAATAATATGCCTAATAGACTCACCAGGACGATGGCACGCTCGACATATGTCAACTGTGCCATCCCTCATGATGTATTTCCGATAGTTATTCGTCTTGGCAACCTCGTCAGTAATTGCACAAACAAAACCTTCGGTTTCACCAAAGAGGTCACCGAATTGTAACCAAGATACGGATGCTAGTGTATCAATATCAGGCCCATAAAGAAACTGATAAAATCGACCATGTAGTTCTTTGCTCTTCCATACATTCAAGCGATCCTGAGTACAAAGTACTACCGGTTTATGCCAGTTCTCTTTACCTAAGGATAGCGGAGTTAGTCCATTGTCCACGGACACTACATCACGATGCATTTCACACTCAACGTGTAGGAAGTATTATCTAAGATTGTATACTTCACGGTTATGAAGGTTTTTGGCATTAAGGAAGCCACGTCCTCCACATTTCCGAGGAATATACAATCTCAGCACAGATGAGCGTGGATGATGCATGCATATGTTGTCAATAGTTTACGGACTCTTCGATCCCGGGTGTCTAGCTCTGTTTGAGTCCATCTTAATATGCCAAAGGTGTATAATAAAACGGGCATAACCCAGCTGTTGAACGCGTGCACCTTATTACCCCGTGTCAAAAGGCTTTTCAACACTTTTGTCAAGCGCCCTAAGAAACGTTCTATCACCAGCTGTTTAACTTCCCGATCCAGTATACCTAGACCCTCTGGCATACCAAGATATTTGTATGTATCGGTACCGGCGAGAGATCTGAGAGATATTGTCTCTAAAAGTTGTAAATAGTCGCTCTGTACAACCTTCCCTTTCTGCACATCTACAATCGCACATTTATCTACACCAAACTCCATCTTAATGTCACGACTAAATGTATGTGTTACATCAAGTAGTGACAACAAGTCTGGTTTATTTGATGCAAACAACTTGAGATCATCCATGTACAAAAGATGACACATAGTCTCACCCTCTCTACGCAACCGATAACCTAGCTTTAAATCCCTTAGCAATGTACTCAAAGGATTTAAAGCCAGACAAAACCACAATGGACCTCAAGCTGTCACCTTGGAAAATTCCCCGCACAATCCTTATGGGTTCGAAATGCAAAGATTCCTTCCACCTCCTGGGAGACAAAGAGCCGTGGTCCACTGCCGCATACATGAAACCAGAAACGAGCAGAACTGCATCAACTTTGTATAGTGTTGGACTCGTTGCAACGATGTATGCGGTACCGTATCGTAAGCCTTTTTATAGTCAATCCAGGCGGTGGAAAGACCTTTCAGATTTCTGCGAACCTGTTGGTTAATGGCCATGTCAATGAGGAGTAGCTCCTTAGTACCACGAAACCCAACCCTACATCCATTTTGAGCAGGATCTAAAATATTATTTGCATAAAGGTGCTTATTTAATTTTGAGGTCAAAATGGAAGTATGTAGTTTATACATTGTAGGTAGGCACGTAATAGGTCTAAAGTTTTTAGGATCCGTAGTACTGCCGGATTTATGAAGTAAAAAGGTGACTTCTGTTGTCATAAAAGATGGGAGAGATCTTGATTCTATGGCCTCTTGGAATTGAGCAGCTAAGCGTGCGTGTGAAGAACGTAAAATTATGTATTCATTTCAGCCAAAAATTATGTAGTCCGTCTGGTCCCGGACTTTTCCAATTATGTGTCAAATGGACCGCTTCCATTACGTCCTCAAGATTGATAGTAACAGATGGCTTAGGTTGTAATAATTCACACGAGCGCTCAACAATGCTAATCCACTCACCATTAACATGAGCAACGGGCACGGACCAAATACTTTTCCAAAATGTAGACATTTCGTTCATATTGGGCACCCGCCCGTCACCCACGCCAGTAGTGGATCTCTCCCAACTCTTATACACCCTTTTTTGGTCACTTTGAAATAAACGGTTCTGTTCTTTATAACGACGAACCCGATTTGCCCATGCAGACACTTTTTGCTTTAGATAGTCAATGCGTTCTGTGACACAAGACATGTAATCGGTTGGTCTAACACCTGTGCTAGCAAAGGCTTGTGTCACATAACGCATCACTCTCGGTCGATTGTTTCCCGATCTGAAGCAAATAAGTTTACCAATGATGACTCTAGCTGCGCTGATAGGTCGTTCAATCCTATCTTGCCATGCTGGCGTAGCATTAGCAGCCCGTATGTCTCGGCCAGTTTCAGGGAACCTGATACGAGCTACACGACTTGCCGCCAAAGCCGCACAATACAGGATCGAATGTGTATCAGTTAGATCTTAGCAAGACGATATGTATGAGTCAAGCATGCAGTCTAAAGTCATCACTAGCGCCATATTATGTCTGTGCGTAGGAAAACGTGGTAATCTCGGTCTGTCGTTTATCGGCATGTTTTTGAATTCCAGAATCGTTTCTTCCAAAGTCCTCCTCACTATCTCATGTTCCTGGGTACTAACGGTTATAGTTTCTACGTCCACCGCATCAAAGATACCACCTAGTAACCCCGTCACTGAAGGAACAGACAGTGATTGGATTACCGGATGGGTACGTTCGGCGATGGCCGCAGACACAATAACTTCTGAGCGAAGCCGTTCAAGCACAAAATCATCCAACACTCGACTTTGTTGAATGAACCGTACCTGATCCGAGAGTCGTTGTACAGTAACGTTTACTCCTGGTTCAAGGTCCTGGAACAGAGACAACATATGGGAACGATACGCAGTGAGATTGGTTCCCCCCTCTGTAGCCCTGTAGTACGCTTGCATGACGTTTTCATTAATTGATGAAGTCCATTTCATGCGGTGCACTGCACCACTGACGGCGGGGGCCGGTTGCGGGGGTGATGGTCCCGCTGGTCCCAGGCGCGTCCGTGGCGGCCTCCCTCGGCGAGTTGCAGGTGCTCGGCTCGGCGCTAGAGGCGGCGGTCTATCGTCACTGCTCGACACGTCGTATTCTGGAGGTGTAGCGTATTTCTCTTCTGACGACGTGGAGCCACTCGGTGCGATAGACTGCGGTGGATTATTTGCGTTGTCTCTCCTTTTCCTCGTAATCATGACAATATGTGTTTCTGCATAGTATTTGTATATTGTTTTATTTTTTTTGTTTAGGTGATCTGTCAAATTCTTCTTTGTTCCAAAATTAAGATTTTTGATTCTATTCATTTGTATTGTAATATATTTATACGAAGGTGGATCCAAAAGTTCGTGGCCTAACCTACATGAAGCTATGACATCTTTTTAAAATCTACCGTCATCTGTTAGTATGTGTCATATTGATTCATTGTGCGCAGTTTCATTCCGATACTGCACAATATAAATTTTCTGTGATTATTTGTTTGAAGCAATCTGATGCAATTTTCAATAATGGAGAAAATGGAACACAGTGCAGCCATTAAGTACCTCAATAAAAAAGGCCTATCACCAAAAGACATCCATCAAGATATGGTGAGCACTTTGGAGGAGTCTGCTCCTTTGTATTCCAGTGTCAAGAAGTGGGTAGCTGAGTTTAAGCGCGGTCGTGAGAGCATTAAAGATGATCCTAGGAGTGGAAGGCCTACATCCTCTACCACGAAAGAAAACATCGATAAAATTTGTGATCTCGTACTGGGTGACCGACTTTTGACCATTGGTAAGATAGCCGAGATAACAAACATTAGTCATGGCCGGGTGCAACACATAATAACGGAAGAGTTGGGGTTCCATAAGGTTTCTGCTCGCTGGGTCCCGAGGTTGCTTTCAGCTGAACAAAAACGAGTTCGATACACAATTTCGCGAGATTGTTTGGAACTTTTTGAGACTGATCCCGAGGACTTTTTGTCTAGATTTGTTACCATGTATGAAAGCTGGGTTCACCACCATACTCCTGAATCAAAGCAACAATCCAAACAGTGGAAAAGATCAGACCCTTCTTCACCGAAAAAGGCTAAGGTCGTTTTGTCGACTAACAAAGTCATGGCTTCAGTTTTTTGGGATGCGAAGGGCATTATTTTTGTAGATTATTTACCGAAAGGTCAAACTATAAATTCTAGTTATTTATGTAATCTTTTACGAAGACTAAGTGCTAAAATTAAGAAGCATAAATTCACACCTATTTTGTTACCTTGCCAACACGCCTTTCCTTATTATAGCGATTCGTCAATCAGTTTCCAATTATCAATTCGAATCCACGTTTTCATGTTGATTTGTGTTCGTTTGGTTAGTCACCGTCAACCCGGTGCTCGCATTTGATACTGATGTTTGACTAATAAGATTCTGACTTGTGTCAAAATCTTAACTCTGTCACGATTATAGCCATGATAATTATTATGGTAAAAACCGATGGTAAAGTAAACCCTTTCAAAACTCACATTAAGGACACCGTTCAAGAAAAGTGCTCGTGATTTCTCTGTTCTTTGAAATGAAATGAAATTTATTTTGAGGAATATGTGTGTTTATCAGATATTGTAAAACATTTAAGTAGATATATCAACATATTCTACCATAATTTGGTGTGCAAATTTTATAATATTTATGAAAAAAAAAATTAATTACATATACTTACTTTAACCTGGCCCACTTGCACGGAATTCGTAGGATAATTATAAAACTTCGAGGTTGTAAACTCTTAGTTAATGTTTTAATCTTCAACTCGAGATTTATCTTGCACGAACAAAAATTATCTCTGGGTATAGTAACCCAATATTTTTACTCTGTAAACTCCAATTCATTCATTCTTTTTACATCCAGCCTATGGAGGGTAGAGGTAAGGAGAGTCATCTTATATGGGAGAAAAGTTGAAAAAGTGTCCAGTTGTATGCGCTAAATAACAGTTCCAAAATCCTCCACAATCGCGCTGGTGGATGCACATGGTATGGTATGAATGTAGCAATCGTAGATGAATTGAAGTATGCCGAGTTAAAAAATTTAATTTCATTATCGACTAAAGTAGTTAATTATTGAGAATTTCAACCATAGATTTAGACAACTAACGTTGTACAAAATATTGTGGTAAATATAACCTTACAGAATTATTATAACCAAACGTGCGTTTAGAGTGATTTTATTTCGTGAACAGTAAATAGTACGGTTATTGATATATAAACATTTAATTTTATGAAAAAGTGAGTGAATAACAGAACAGTTATGGGTAAAATTTATGTTGTAAAAAGTTGTCCAAGTGGACGTAAATCCCAAAACAAAAAAAAATAGTTCACCTCAGCCTCTTTCGTATTTCCAACCAACAGTGTGTAAATCAATTTTCAAGAGTTACCTTGATGCAAATGTGGCGCCATCCTAATTTAATACATTTTGACGTACACTTTTTCATATACACAGATGACCCTCCTTACCTCTACCCTCCATAATCCAGCCAAATACGAAAGTGCGAATAACATATAACATAAGTATTCTCATGTCTTTCTCGCAACAGGAACTTATTTTTTTTTGTTGTCTTTTTCTTTATGTCAGACTCAAAAGGGGAGTTTTGGCGCCATCGAGAGAAAAGATGGTCGAAGTTTTTTCATAATTATTGAACTTCGTGTTAATATTGAGTGAAATTAGTAAATTTTGGTGGCATTTTGTACAACTTTGTTCGGTGAAAGTGCACAAATGAAATAATCATGAATAAATTAGCGTATCGTATATTTACTCGTTGCCGCCAAATCTCATTACATGAGCTTGAGTAAACAGGCCATCGCTTTACCCAAAAGCCTGACATGACTTCCTGACAACTTATGACCGATGATTATTAAAATTAATTAAAATTGATATAAAATTTGATGCAAATTTCTACTTGACTAATAGCTAAATACTAACACGAAGGCCAAAACCTAAAGAAAGAAAAGAAAAGAAGACTCAAAATGACATGACGTGTTTAATGGGTTATAGTTCAATAGTTTTGACCAGTTTGGCGCAACTTTCATATAAAAAAATAAAAAAAAATAAGTTTGCTATGTTTTTTATTCGCCCAAATCAAATGACAGTGCAGTTGCCATATATCTGAATGCCTTTAGACTTACTTTTAAAATTATACGGATTATAATTTTTCAAGTAAACTTTATACAAATTCGGGTTTGCTATGTATCTATGGAAGTCTCGCCTCTTATTACGTAATATTTATATATTCTTTGGTTTTGACAGTTTACATCTGTTTTGGCGCCATCGAGAGAAAAGATGGTCGAAGTTTTTTTCATAATTATTGAATTTCGTGTTAATATTGAGTGAAATTAGTCAATTTTGGTGGCATTTTGTACAATTTTGTTCAGTAAAAGTGCACAAATAAAATAATCATAAAGAAATTAGCGTATCGTATATTTTCTCGTTGCCGCCAAATCTCGTTACATGGGCTTGTGTAAAAAGGCCACCGCTTTACCCAAGAGCCTGACATGACTTATTGACGACTTACGACTGATGAATAATTAAAATTAATTGAAATCGATATAAAATTTGATGCAAATTTCTACTTGACTAATGGCTAAATACTAACGTGAAGGCCAAAACTTAAAGAAAGAAAAGACAGCTTACAATACAGCTCACAATTTGTGAAAACAATTATTACATATACATAGTTATTTATTTCGTGTTTTGCATTACTTTTTAGTAATAAGATGAAAAAGAAGCAACGTTTACGCATTCCGAATTTCACTAGTAGCGACAGTTTTCTCCTTTGTGATATTATTTTTAAATATAGACATGTTATTGAAAAATTAATGTTGTTGGAGGTGGACCACCACCAAGACGACCTGATGACTATCTGCTGGACAAAGTAAAAGGTTTGGTTGGGCCAACTATCGACGGGCTTGATACGATTTATGATGGAGACAGCGCGAGCGGTCTAATGCAATATCAAAATGTGTCGCCCATTGATATAGAAGAAGTTAATGGAATGGAAATTGAAGAAGTTGAGGCAAAATATGCTCATTACGAAAAATTGCGTTAATTATATTTCTTAGAAAAAAGTGAAATAAACAAACTTCAACTGAGATGTATATATTTCTTATTTTAGACAATATTTTTTAAAAATAAAAAATAATTACTCAAATCAATCCCCAAAAATGTTGTATTATTAGCAGTTCACATACACGAGATCTCCGGGTATTCCTATCACAATTGGACTGTGAAGTGGCTGGCTGCTTCTGCTCTCCAAGTAAAAGATATTCAGGATCAATGGTGGGCTCTTTGTCATTTCTTAGACGTGCCAAATTATGTAGAACGCAATGAGCTATAAATATACCAGTTATCCTACTTAAGTGCACTTGAATACCTTTTAGAAACAATAGGAAATCTTATCCAGATACCGTAAAATCCGATAAATCACCACAAGTCAAATACAACCTCAACGTGCACAGAAGTTGGTTCATAGACAATAAAGCCTAGCTGTAAACAGGCTGGTTGTGTGTAGGCTGTATTAATTTATGCTCAATTTTATCTAATAAATATAAAACGTTTCCTTTCCAAGTTTAAATCTTCTATGAAATGCTTTGTCTCTCTGTAAACTAATAGTCTATTTGTACTGCAATTCTCCCATTAAAAAATCTGAATTCAACAATTTCTTCATCATCATCAGAAAACAAATAATTACTCACAATCATTCTAAAAATAGTATAGGAACTTTAGTAAATTATTATTTATCTTCAAATACACAACACAAATCGACATAACCTTATAATTTTGACGTTACAAGTCTAGAGTTAGAAATATAGTGCAAGCTCGAGGTTGCGCAAGAGAAAATAATGATTTAACCCTATATTGGAAGTTAATTTAGGGTTAAGTATGTTAACCTAGGAACGTGCAAGTGGGCCTAAGAAAATTAATTATGTTTAAAACCGGTTTCATTATTTATTACTAAATATTTAAAAATTATAATCAAATTTAACCCTATCTACTGTAAACTACCACCGTTTCCAAACCTAGCCAGTCAGGAGAAAAAACGGCAAAACAAACTCCTCGGCAGCCAGGACTTTTACCCATCTGCCTTGTACAACCACCTGTTTCAAACCTAGCCAGACAGGAAAAGAAACGGCGAAACAAACTCCTTGGCAATAAATAATCTTTAATTTTATTTGGTTAATAATTATTTTTTTACAAATAGTTATAGTAATCGTCTACTTAAAAATAAAGATAAATTGATGACATTTAAAAATAGTATTTGTTTCAGTTTCTTTCTCTTGAATTTACAGAGACTAGAGATTTTTCTCAAAATAGGTTTGCCGGATACCAAATACCAAATTTTCGTAGCATAAAAAAATTTGATTCCGGACATTCAAACATTGAGTGACAACATTACCTCCACATGGGTGAAATTTTTAACATTTGCATTCTCAAAAAACTTTAAACAAAAATATTTTTTAAGGAACATGAAAATAATTTTACACTAATTATTACAGAAATATCTTTTATTTATTTTTAATACCATAATGCATCGTTGATACATGAAAAGTAAAAAAGTCAAAAAAGTAAAAAAAGGCATTTTTTATTAAAAGAAAATATGAATTTACAGTCTGACAAAGTAATCAGAAACTACAAATTCCTTATTAATTCGCTTATACTTTTAGAAGGATATATTTTGTGATACAATTAACTTCAGAAACGCATCTGTGATTCTGAAGGTTTTGCGGATTTCGGATCACTTTCCATCACTTGCCCCTTTGCCGGGTTATGTCGGACTCCTGCCGACTAAAACCTTACGGTGTCCACCCCTTCGCCTAGTACCAGGGCTGCGGGAAGCTTTCGCATACATCCACTGCCCCGGCGGCACTAGATCTCTTGATTTACTTCCGGCAGCCCCAATTAATAGGCCGGCAGGGAGCCACATACCATCAGAAATGGCGCACGGCGGCACGGAGACACAGCGTGCACGACTTCGGAATTCCAGCGGCGACAGGCACCCCCATACCTGCCGCAACTCCATCTCGACCGGGCAGGCTAGATGGAAAGTCCAACCTTTCCTCCGCGTGCCGTACTGCCGCCGTCGCACGTAAAACATGAGTCTTAGTAGTACCTCCATCTTGACGATTGCAAAAATTTGACTTCTAACACTGAAATAAAATTACTTGTGATATCACAATATTATGGTTACCAAGCCCGATTTGATCTAAACACATCTCAGTGATAAAATTTAATAATCTCATTCTTACCTAAGTAGGTACCTAATTGAATTGTTACGCTTTGATTTTATATATTTAGTTACATTTAATAAGAGATAAAACAAATCTTATCAAAGAATTTGTTATAAATTACAGATACGCAAAGACAATCGAAGCGTACGAACCTACTTATATAACTCTTTGTTTCAATGTACATTTTCTCTTTAACAACTAATTGAATCGAACGCTAACGAAATATGTCTTTGTTATATATACTGTTTATTTTATTTTTAACTAATAACGAAAGTTATGGACGAAGTGTCGCTTCCCCGTACGACGAACTACTGCGCCAAGTGTATGTGGAAGCTGCGAGAACGTAAGTGAAATAGAAATATTATTGTTGGTGAATGGTAAATGTGTCGATGGAGTGCCGTAATGTTAAATGTTGACCGAAAATGTTAATTCGGAGAATGCTTATTTAAAATACAAAGTTAAATAAAGATAATAATGAACGGAACTAAAAACTTAGCGAAAACCAATAAGATTTGTAAAGGTGCTACCTTCTCACATAATAATACTACCAAAAGTTCAAACATCATATACATGAAAGTCGGTTCGGAAGCGAACAACAAGCTGCAGATTGCGGCGCTATGGTCTGTGAAACAATAACCACCAAAGTAGTCTATATTTTTACTTAAAAAAAATACATAAAACCAAATCAAATTATTGAGATAAAAAAACAGCCGCCATTGATGGCACACAGTACAGGTGCACCGTTGTCCTGCGGCCGGGGTGTTTGGCCTAGTGTGTAGGGCTATCAGCTAAGTACCTTACCCTTCGAACTGGGACATGACACTGGCTGCCCGTACACCAACTTGCCCAGGTAGGGTGCATTAAAATTATTGAAGATTCTTAAACCTACATCGGAAATATTCTTAGCAATGTTAGTGATTTTATCAAACAAATTCCGTTGGTAATGTCAGTGTGTCAGTATGATGTATCGTTAATATAAATCGCTTGTTTAAAAACCTAGTATTGGGTTTTTGATGGGTGTTTAACTGAAGCACAGGCCTTAATCCTTTAGATTTAGTATGATACTCGTAGTTTCTACGCCAGAAGGTTTCTAGTGCCGGTGCTGTTAATGTTTTTACGTTCTGCGCGACCACATGGTGGCCCCCTCTAACTAAAAAAATGAGTTGCACTCCTGGAGTGCCGGCAGAAGGGAAAACTTGAATATTAACGTTGATGTTTAGGAATGGTTAGGGAATAATTTTGCAATAATTGCTTTCATTATCAGAATCTACTAAGTTCTATCATTTATGTGGTAGAATACAATAGTCTTGTGCTTAATCGGACATTTTTGGGTTCGCACTGTAATCGTATAATCCGTAAAATGTACTACTACACCTTGTTAGTACTATTAGTACCTACCTATAAGTACTCTGTGCTAAACCATGAAACTTACGTACGCTACCTAGTAGTACGGCCAGTTCATAATTTACCTCGACCAGTTAAAATAGTTTTACTTATAAAATATATTATGATAAAATATGATGAAATATTTAATTTTTCACACTTATAAATAATTCAATTCAATATATGTCAATATATTATAATACGTGTATATCGATTTTCGTTCTACTATTATTTCCTTTGTTAAACTTACAACTTTTTCGAAAACAACTAAACTTTTTCACAATGTTGTACTGTAATTTCTATTAACTTAAATACAATATTCATTTATTGCGCTATCGTACACATAACAACACGAACATTCGCCCTGCGCCATCTTGCAAAATTTCGATCAAGTCACGTGTCCTGACGCGAGTTTAGAAGTTTTTACCCATTCCAAAAAAAAGTGCGCAACGATGCTAAAGAAATTTTCACTTCAAAAACACAAAACAGTTTCTTTTTCACCAGAATAAACCACCGACAAATCGTAGTGAACTTCGTTTGGCCAGCTGGTGCGAGCAGCTCCTAATGTGGTATAGGGGATTCATGAAAAGTAATAACTAGGTATGAGTGAAATTATGATCATTTGCAACATTTATAAATTTGTGACCTCGGGCCTATTTTCAGTGCAATTTTCTGCAAATCCTTTGCTTTCCCTTGCTTTGCAAATGCTTTCCCTTAACTCTAATTCTGAAAGTAACTGGAAAGCGTCCTTCAGAGGACGTTCTGTAGTAGTCCTCGCGGATCGCCTCTACGTCGATTGCAAGGATTCACCTCTTACTAGAGTTTTGTCAGTATTGGTTAGCAGTTATCATTTGTATATCGGGAAGTAGTAGTGACATGAATTTCGACAACCACAGACAGTACCGCCGCAGCCGGGTATCCCGTAACAGGGCTCAGTGCGTGTCGAAGTATAAATTCGTTTATGATACGTAGAATGCGTTCGTGCAAAGGAGGTGTAAACAATATCTAGCCATGACCAACATTTTGTATATTCCACGTGAACAAAGTTGGATGAAAATAAGTACCTAAACATATAAACCTACAACCATAATCAACCACAATAGACCGGAAAAATGTGACGTCGCAGGTCCGCTAGTGTTGTGAGCGTAAACAGCGTGCCCAGCGTGCCCAGACCTGTGCTTGTGCAGCAATTCAAAATATGAATGTAAAATATGAATATGACGATGACGATGATAGTGAAAATATGAATATGAACTCGAGAAAAACTTACGAAGAATATGGATCTAGTATATAAACGCAGCTATTTTATCTGGCAAAAGACGCGACCAAGCACACGTCTCCGTTGATAGTAAGAGATTACCGCATAGCTATACTCATAGATACCATAGATGTAGGTGCGTCGCTGTCCTGTGGCCGGAGTTTCAGCTCAATTTTGCAACACATGTAAAATAAGCCTTTATTTTGCTAATTCCGCGTAAGCAGTGTAACTATTGTGGCAAATAATTCTCCAAACGACACAGAATGTAAAAAGCCTAACTGACGTTCCCACCACCCACCTCCGCGACCAGAACACGAATATAGGAAGAGCTCGGGAAACAATATAAATTGTCACGTTCTTTACATGTGACAACCCTACCTAAAGTTCCCACCTCCCACCTCCGCGACCAGATCACAAATAGAGTCCGAACACGGGAAACAAAACCACTTGTCACGTCCTTCGCCAACTTTGTCGAAGCACTCACCACAGAGAACACCAAATCGCACTCGACGTAAGTACGTTTCGCCTCTACACTCTACACCGAGGCATCCTCAGGAATTTGACCGTACCGTACAAACGACGACACACGAGTCGTTTGTACGGTATTTTTATATTATATTTTTTTCTAATTAGTTTTGTAATGCTCAAGATTAGGATAGGAGCTAGTTACTAGATGTACCTAGTCACATAATGTTGTGAATTTTTTTTCCGAATGGCTTTCGCTGATGACAACAATTAGTCTTCAATAGATTGTACGAGATATAAATTGCCAATCAACACAACACAATGTTCAGGTTTAATGCAAGTCGCAGCAATTACAAGAACGGGATTCCTATCTGAAATATACAAAGACAAGTACTCTCCAACACTGATAATTCAATATTATGATAACGGGGATCGCAACCGATACACACACAGGTTTCAACACACCAAGCTTACATTAGAAAATGCGACTGCTCCTCTGCCAAACAGTGGCAGAAAATATATTATAGGCTCTAGCAGAAAGCGAACGAACCACGGTACGATAATAGACGCCAATGAGTACCTACAACGAACAAAGTCGTTGTTATTGACTACTGCATACATATGCACCAATGTGAAAGCGAGGCAAGAACGATTTTAATTATTTTGCTTTAATTTCAAATCTTATCAAAAAGATTGGTAACGTGCGATTCGGACTCGGCCATGATGATGAAGGGCTCTGTAGTAACCGACATGGATTAGGAAGGGCGTAGCCGAGATTCTAACCAAAATTAAAACGAAATAGGTAGGGGAAAAGGGGGCAATGGGAGTCACTTAAGCGATAGTTAAAATAACGAAAAAATATGTTGTGCTACATTTATCAAAATAAGTTGCTTACATGCTCTAACTGATCGTCTATCAGTCTCAATTTTATTTTTTTCATTTGAAATCATTCTTTAGCAATAATTGAAGTTTTTAAAAATATCTGTCTTGACATTGACATGCGTAACTGTAGTCAGCCTGTAGGACAATGAGGGTAGCCCTCAGGAGAATCCCATCCTGTGCAGTCTGCGAGAGCCCACATAAAGCAGGGTATGCATCGGTACCACATTTCGATGTTAATGTATGTAAATTCGGAGCAGATTAAAAAAAATGTTACTAGCATCGTCGGCATCATCGTCTTCGTTGTCATCACATATATTAGTCAGACTAATATGAGACTCAGTAGAAGAGTTTGAATCTTGCAGTATACGTCTCTAGGCCTTGTTTATAGATGTCTGTTGTGCAAGATGTTTCTTGCTTGCTACTATTGCTAGTCCTTTTATTTATAGGTTTTCTAGGATTTCTTAATAGGGTTTGCTGACTCCCATTGCCCGATGATAGGTTTTTCGTCAAAAAAATCAAATATATGTAATAAGGTTGAATATTTGCATCTATCCAGGAGCGTCGCCAGGCCATGGCCCAGAGGGGGGCAAGTTAATACGGAGATTCAGAAAAATATGAACGGTAAGGTTACGCCATACCCTCGACTTTTTGACTTGCCTTTCATTTCCCGCATAAATAGATGTAAAGTAGTAGTGAAAGTACAAGAATAATCGATCAAGCAACTCAAGTTAAACACAGACTGTTTGTTTTATATATGTCAAATATTTTAGGATCTCTAGGGGAGGGCAGCTGCCCCTCTTGCCCCCCCCCCCTTGGCGACGCCCTTGCATCTATCTAAACTATTAAAAATCACTTATTAGTATATGTATTTTTATTTAATCAACGCATTTTAGTTCCAAAGGTACTATACAAACATTAAGCCTTTAGTTTAAGTTCGTTATCATATTGCAAGGAAAAATATTAAAATGTTTTTAAAATTAAAAAGGTATTAAGGTATTAAACATTATCTAAATATTGAAAGTAGTGATATTTACTCTCAATAATACTGGCGTTAGCTGTGAATCAAAAGAATAACGGTAATGAATGATTCACATTTAAGCCCATAGATTAACAAAATATTATTTAGATAACCAAAAACATAATTTCACATCTATAAGTGATTTTTCATTGTAATATTTCATACATCTAATGAAGCTAATTAAGCCCATTAACTTTCCTATTATGTCTTCTGTGATTCTCAGAAACCATTTTAAAACTATCATCTGATGAATCAATTAGTAAATGTAAATATGATAATTGCTCTGTGGTCCTAAATAAAGGTAATTAGGAAACATTACAATCATAATTGTTTGTGACCAGCAATAAATATAACCCAATATTACTTTTTAGTTCAGTTTATCGTAAACACTCGTGTACTTTACTTACCACATCTTTACTCTATTGTCGCAAAATATTATAATGGAAAGTCTACCGTCCAACTTAGACTTGTTCATTCTCTCAAAAAGTTAAACTACTTCGTTTAATCATGAAGTATTATCCGGGGCAGTTACAGCTCGATTCGGTCGACACTTTTTTGAAGAAGACCAGCGAACTCAAGGAATTCTGTAGAAAATTTACACGAGCTGTAAAACAAAGGTGGCAGAAATCACACCTTGAAACATTCAGAAACCAGTATGAAAATTGGCTTCAAGCAAATGTTGATTGGCCAAGTTGTGTAAAAGACGATTCAAGTATCGAAGAAACAAGTGGTGGCCAGCAGCCGATGCCACGTCCAGTCTCTCCAGAACCGTCAACATCCATCGGGACTGGTGCAATGATACTTAAAAGAACTAGAAAAGCATTTGAAGACCTGGGAACTAAACAGAAAAAAAGAAGATCTTACGATCATAAAAACGACAATGATAGTGATATCAAACAGTAAAGTACTATTTAAAAACTATAGTTGTATTTTATTTACTCACTGTAGGTTTTTCAGTGTTTCGTATTGTTTAATAATTATTGTTTTACAACATGCCTTTGTTGAATTATTTATTATTAATTTGGTAAATTGTCTTTATCATTACTTAATTGTTTGCAGATTAAATATCAGGTTGCTTTAATAAACTAATAATATTAAACTTAAGGTCTTATATTTGTATATTAGTACCTTTTGAACTAAAATAAGTCAAATAATTAAAAACAAATATTTTTAAATTTTTAATATTTTTTAAAAAAAATCTGCACCTGTAACTGTTATACTGAGTATGCGAATAAATCACAAATAAACACTGCTACAGACAACTGAAAGGATATTACGGTTTTCCTTGCAGGTCAAAAAATAAACGGATTTTTCATACTAGCTTTATACAATTATATTGCAAAAAAAACACTGACTCATTTTTATGCCAAATTGACTTTAATGAGATATTTCTTTATAGCAAAGACAAACAATACCCATATCCATAAAAAAAAACCAAGCCTGAAGAATTCAAGTTGCTATGTCTATGAAGATCAATTTTCAGCCCCCTGTGCGCTGCCGCAAACGCTCCCAATTCCTATATCATCAAGGCATACAGAATTTGCAATTTATACAGGACTTTAACAAAGGACCGCTAATCCATCAGCATCATTTTTTTCAGCAGAACGAGAGTATAATTGACAAGTCCTGTCAACCGCCAGCATGAATTAACTGTTTACATATCATCTTACTAATCAGTCTGTTCAGACTGAACTGATCTCTACTGAACTGGATAATGACTGACAAAAATAAAGAGAAGTAAATTGTGAACGGTTTAAAAAAAGACGGAGGTGATGCCGTTTGCACTATTTGTAACTACCGAGTTAAAATATATGGAAATACAAACACCCAGAAGATTATGATCTGACTTTAACGATTTTAAATTCGAAAGCTGGCATAACTCACGGGACATAAATATTTTAAATAAAAAATATATTAGTGGAAATTAAACTCCATTTTTATTTCTAATGTTTTAATTATTCACGTTGGTAAGGTAAAAAGAAACAATATAAATTTTGATAAACTTAAAGAAATATCGGTCTATTTCACCGATATATCGATATTTCCATATAGACTTCTTTCGATATATATCGATATTTTTTAAAATTTTGCATCCCGATTCTTATTTGATTTATCTTTCCTTAAATTAACCAATTTGACATCAACCTGTTTTGTTTTATTCTCTATGGTCTTTCCAAAGATAGTTATTTTGTTTTTTGAAAAAATCCCTTTCGAAATCTGATTTTGCATGTTCTCAGAAATCAACCTATTTTAGTAGCTTTTTATGAACAAAAGCTTCAAAACACAAAGTATCCTAATATTTACCTTATTGAAAAAGTTCTAAGACGGAATAAAAATAAGGTTTTAGTAAAATGGCTAGGAATGCCTTCGACTGAAAATAGCTGGATGATATTGATAAGCTAATAAATATATTATAAACAAGAAAAACGTAGTTTTTGAGTGTTTTGAGAAAAGTCATATTGTTAGAAATAATGTTTTTGCAAAAAACAAGGTTTAGAAGGTAGACTGGATCTTGCAAACGCAAAATATAATTTTTAAAGTCTACATAGGATAAAATATGTACAAACTTACAAATGCAAATAAAATCTCACAAACACTGAACAGACTGATTAGTAAGATAATATTATGTAAACAGTTATTTCATGCTGGTGGTTGACAGGACTTGCAAATTATACTCTCGTTCTGCTGAAAAAAATGATGCTGATGGATTAGCGGTTGCTAACTCCTTTCGGTCCTGTATAAATTGCAAAATCTGTATGCGTTGATGATATGAGTATTGGAAGCGTTTCCCACCTACTGACAGATAAGAGACACAAATACAGAAATGTGTAGGATTATATATATATTTATCTCATTCTTTTGTCGATTTACTTTATTTAAAGATGTAATGTTTGTTTGTTTGTTGCATGTTTCTTTCTATGTCTCTTATAGAAAAGACTGACAGAGATAAAGATTGACATTAATACGCACTGATAGAGATTGATCGACACTGATTGATATACATTGATAGAGACAGAGACAGAGAGAGAGAGAGAGAGAGAGAGATAGAGCGAGAGAGCGTGAGAGAGACGAGAGAGGAGGGGGAGAGAGAGAGAGAGAGAGAGAGATTCACTTATATCGCACACACACACACCTTTTTTTTTAGAAAAAATAAGACTTACTGTGTCGGTAACAATAGGTACCAACCAAGGTAGTACCAGTAGCCTATTGAGCGTAATAAGGGCTCCAAGGTGTTTGTTGGCCAGACCCAATTTATAAAACTGAAGACCGAAAATGGCACCGTAATTTCATCTAAGGCTGAGATTTTGAGAGAGGTCAAGAAGTTCTATGGACAGCTGTACAATTCAACAAGACCCGTTGTCAATTTGGCTAAATACCCTAGAGTCAAACTCACCCGACATTACACCGAAGACATTCCGGACGTCAGCCTGTATTCAGATTCGGATGGCCCTGAAACAACTGTAGAACAACAAGGCGCCGGGGGACGAAGGTAATGTTCCAGAAGCGTGGACCAGAAGTGGAGTGGTTCTCTTTTTCAAGAAAGGTGACAAAACCTTATTATGAAATTATAGACCCATCTCACTTCTGAGCCACGTTTACAAGTTGTTTTCAAGGGTCATCACGAACCGGATATCACGCAGGTTGGTCGATTTCCAACCTCTCGAACAAGCCGGGTTCGGTAAAAGGCCTTAGCACCGTAGACCACATTCACACGCTCCGCCAGATCAAACAGAAGTCCGAAGAGTATAATCGGCCATTATGTCTAGCGTTTGTCGACTACGAGAAAGCCTTCGATTCGGTTGAGACATGGGCGGTGCTTCATTCATTACAGCGGTGCCGCATCGACTATCGATACATCGAAGTGTTGAGGTGTTTGTACGAAAAAGCCACTATGTCGGTCCGATTACAGGATCAGAGCTCGAAACCAATCCAGTTGCAGAAAGGTGTGAGACAGGGAGACGTTATTTCTCCGAAACTGTTCACTACTGCACTGGAAGATGTCTTCAAGCTTCTGGACTGGAAAAGACTCGGCATCAATATTAACGGCGAGTACATCACTCACCTTCGATTCGCAGTTGATGTTATGGTCGATAGAGTTTCCCAACAGGTGGGTCTTAAGATGAACTTGGACAAGACGAACGTCATGTTCAACGTTCTTATTGCACCTATACCAGTTCACGTTGGGAACTCAATTCTTGAAGTTGTTGATCAGTATATACCTACCTAGGTCAAGTTATTCAGTTAGGTAAATCCAACTTAAAGAACGACGTCGACCGCCGAATCCAACTCGGATGGGCAGCGTTCGGGAAGCTAAAGGGTATCTTCTTGTCCAAATTACCGCAAAGCCTAAAGTCGAAAGTCTTCGACCAGAGTGTGTTACCAGTGATGACATATGGAGCTGAGACTAGGCCGTTAAATGTGGGCCTCTTAAATAAGCTCAGAGTCGCTCAGCGTGCTATGGAGAGAGCTATGCTCGGTGTTTCTCTGCGAGATGTGATCCGTAATTCGATGATCCACAAGAGAAAGAGTGTAACCGACATAGTTCAAAGAGCTAGCAAGCTGAAGTAGCAATGGGCAGACCACATTGCTCGCAGAACCGACAAGCGTTGGGGAAGAAAGGTTCTCGAGTGGCGGCCCCGCACCGGAGGACGTAGTGTTGGACGTCCTCCCACCCGGTGGACTGACGATCTGGTCAAAGTCGCGGGGAGCCGCTGGATGCAAGCAGCTGGTGACCGTGACTTGTGGCGCTCTTTGGGGGAGGCCTATGTGGACGTCCTCCGGCTGATGATGATGATGATTATAGAGATTGCTCGATACTGTTAGAGATTCATATAGACAAAGAACGTGAGAGATAGAGAAAGACAGAGAGTTTCATTTCTATCGTGTGTGAATCTGTATGATGCGTGTGTGAATGTGTAATTTGGCACACACATAGAGGGTGACTTGGATTAACACATAGGATGGTTTTTATCCCGAGAAAATGTTCCTGCAGGACCATTAACCACGCAGGCTACGCCGCAGGCAACTGCTGCTCATTACATAGTATAAAACAAAGTCGCTTCCTCTATCCCTATGTCTTTCTGTATGCCTAAATCTTTAAAACTACGCAACGGATACTGATGAGGTCTTTTTGTAACAGATAAAGTGATTGTAAAGGAAGGTTTAGACGTATATTTAATACCCGTGCGAAGATGCAGCGCTCGCTAGTTTATAATAAATTTACATTGAATACTACTATAATAATAGTTAAAAACAGAGCCATTTGTAATGTAATTAGGGTCAGCTCAGACACATTTTCACACATCTTTATGATTCAGCAATTCGTTACACGTAGTGACATCTGTCTTCTTGGAAAGTACTTAAATACTGAGTTACACAAAAACTACGGTGACTGTCGGTCTAAATATTATAATGTCTTTGGCATAAATGACGTGTACAATTACACGCACACAATTATACAAATCTGTATCGAGCTTACGATACACAAAATAGTTACCGGCGGGGCTAGAATGTACACTTTTGTCTTCGCACGATCGCGTCGTTTTGCTTGGACGATGCGTCTTCCTTCAAAACGTCAACGTTTCATAAAAAGCTAGAATAATCAAGACTTCAAGCGAAGTCGCACAAACGTTGAACAATGACCGAAATTTAATGATAAAATTGAAGTTTGTCTCTATGGAAACGACGTAAAAAGCCTTGCCGTCAATTTCTTTTTATTTTGATGAATGATGTTTTTCATTCCGTTTGTTAATCTGTTGTGTTTAGGGATATTTTTAAGGGCTAGTTATTTTGTACTTCTCAATTATTGAATTACGTTTAACAATGTTTGGCAACTTTTGTAAGATATTATTAATATACTAAGTGTAGTGATACAATGGAACAGAAATTTATGTAAACGTATTTAAGGTAAATATTTAACATATTATATTGCTACTTTAATATTACTCTTTAAGACTGCATGATAAGTTATCTTTAAAAATATTTTCAAATCATCAATAAAGTGGAAACTCGCCTTTTAAAAATTTGATTTTTCAAGTACGTTGCTTACAAACTCTTTGCTGCAATTACTATAATCTAGGACTAATGCCAGATGCTTCAAAAAACAAGAAATTGAGGGCAAGCCCTTGATACTTTTTACGTCGTTTCCATAGAGGCAAATTTCAATTCTATCTTTCAATTTCGGTCATTGTTCAACCTATGGTTCAACGTCTATACGACATCGCTGGAAGTCTTTATTATTCTAGCTTTTATGAAACGTTGACGTTTTGAAAGGAGACGCATCATCCAAGCGAAACGACGCGATCGTGCGGAGACGAAAGTGTACATTCTAGCTTTATGGACAGTTACTTTACTCTTTGATTCTAGCCCCGCAGAATTATTCAAAAATGGCGTGGATAATAATCGTTTTAGTTTATGACATTAGGTAATGTAAGTTTAATTAAATTGTTAAGTGTGTTAATAATAAAGCACATGGAATGTATAGGGAAGCAGGGCTTACAGCTTTTATGCACACTTAGGCATTATTTTTAGGCATTTTTTTGTAATTTATTTGTAGAAAACTATAAATTTCGCCGGCGCGCTGGGTCGGTGGTATGATCGATTACCGTCGCCGCACCGCCTGTTACCAATCCTAGGTTCTGGTTTAAATGGGAAGATAACTTCGATTGTTCGTTTGCATTACTATTCTCAAACAGTTACATTAAAATATTTCAGTGAGAAAAGTATCCAGCAGCTGAACATTGTGACGGTACCGACAAACTGCCCCCCCGGACAGGAGCTTGTCAATGGGGTCTGCCGTGACATCTGGAGAATGCCACCAGTGACGTAAGAACTAATGTTTAAATAGAGCTTTTGACCGCTTCGTTGGGGGAGGGGTTGGAGTACAAGCCTAACTTAACCGACCAACCGGCGAACGCAACTCTTGGGATCGATTCCCTGCATGATTCTCGAAGCAGGTGCATGCATATAATATAGATATATATATATATAAATTACGTCTCACGTTGTTTGTCCGCGATGGACTCCTAAACTACTTATCAGATTTGAATCAAATTTGCACACCGTGTGCATTTTGATCCAACTTGAAAGATAGGATAGCTTACACCTCAATTTATGATAAAAGAATTACCATCTGAGCGAAGCTGGAACAGGCAGCTAGTAATATAGATGTCTGTATACCCGGATCTCAGTGTTTATTGAATTTGTATCTACTAGCATCTATTTAAGTATTTCTGTACACTATCCGAAGCGTCTCACACCATACAGATTATAATGGTAATTAAAAAGAAAAAATATATCTTCACGCCCACATCCCTGAAGAGGTAGGCAGAGCCACAACCAGGGCACCCACGACTAGCTGAAGACACTAAGTTCCACAATGTGATAGGTGGCAAGCCTATCGCGAACCGGGCACATTTTCAATCCCGAGCAACATTTTTTTTATTAGAAAATTGGAAAAACACAATTTTATTTTTGTTGCCCGACCCGGGATTGGAACCCGGGACCTCATGCAGTCAAGTCCAACAACTGAACCGCTAGACCACAGAGGCGATTACAATGGTAATTATTTAATTAACTTCGTCAATATTGGTTCAACTAAAGTTCTTTATCCAGAATCGTTCTTCCAACTTATAAAAAAATCATTTACCTACCCATTGTAATAAAAATTAGGTATATTTGAAATGTCCAAGTTACATTAAGTAGCTAGTCGATCTAAATTCAAAATAATAAAAGTTCCTTGCCTACTATAAAAAAAATTAAACTCTAGCTGAAGGTGTATTTTATTAAACATCGTCTAAAATTTGATTTTCAACAAGTAGTTATCGGTTGGATATCAATTTTATTGTTTTTAGTGCAATGTGTCCTTAAATTGTTTTTTGTGGTAAGACGGTCAATGTCCAATTATTGTTTGTTTGGAATTCAATCTTTCTTAAAAAGAACCTTAACAATTGGTAGGCAATTGGCCGAGAAATCATGTTACAAACATTAAAAAAATGGAAAAACTTACAGTCGCATTGAGAACCTTCTTCTTTTTTTGAGTCGCGCAAAAAAACTTACCAATTAGAGGTAGTAGGTGCTGGTTATGGATTCAGAGACACCCTAAAAACCGATTCCAATTTTCGCTGGAATCTTGCACATCGTACAGACACAGCTTTTTTCCATTATAGATACAAAGACATTTGAAATTATTATTATTAATAAGCCGTGACTTAAACGAGGCAGATCCGAGCCGAGAGGATCTCCGTCAATCAAAGTTTTACTTTTGGCGAAACTTTTTACAAAATTAATGATAATTTGTTTTAGAGAAGTTTACGGTAGAAAATACATTTAAACCTACAGTTAAAGTAAAAAAAAATATCAAATTTTGAAAAGCTTCGGAATTATCCATTGATGATTCGCAATTATACTAAGTACTTATTAAAAAAGTACTTTAAATTCAACATTTTATCAAGGAAAACCCAATCACATGTTTGAAAATCATAAATCGAAAAATAATAAGTCATTTTTATAAGAGAGAACTATTCAAGTAGGTATAGTATTTATGGTATCGGCTACCCTCCGGGCCTGGCCGGTACAATGGGTGGGTACATTGTTGTGGTGGCGCCAGGAGTAGGTGAGGCGGTGCTGCTCAGCACCATACCTCCAGTGATCTTACCAATTTATTTTATATTCGCCTCTTGCAAGCTGCCTCGTCAGACAGAGGTCCTTCTACTCAGGGGACCGAACCAACACGAGGAAATCAACTTATTCTAAAACCACCTGCAAAGTGGACCTACTTAGGTATTCTTTATAATATTCAGTTCATTAGAATTGAAAATAAAAATAATTAAACTACTTATACTTTTTTTTTACATTCAATTTGTTATACTTAATAGATTTAACATCTGACTGAGTATTAATTTTTCAAATATTTTACTAAGTGTAGGCAGAACTGGGGGCCTACCATAAGCCCTTAAAACAAGAATGTTTTAATACTACATCGACTTTTCGTACCATGACGTCCCTAAACAACCTTGTTGTAGGATAGTTTTACAATACTGTTAGATAGCAGTTTTGTGACGTATCATTTATTCATTTCGCACCATAACATAGTTTACATGGGTCATGATCAACAAGATCACTGCTATTAGACTTGCTTGCCCGGTTTAGGACTTGGAATTCACCCCCTTACCTCTTCCCATTGTTGTGCAGCTAGACTTGCACAATACGCCTAACAGTCTGGCCACAGGACTTGTCATGCACCTATAAAATGTTTGGCGTCAATAGTCCACGATTGTCCCTAACTATTTTATGAAAAGTCGTATGCTTGTTGGCTGTCTTAAGCTATAAAAAAAAATATCATTTGCCAACTGTATGGCGCGATAATGTTTAACATTTTTTGCTAATAATTATCGTACGCTCTAACAGGAGCATGATAATGAAAAGCATTGCGGTAGCGTTAGAAAAAGCTAAGATGGTGACACAAAAACACGGGAGTGACATAGAAATCTACCACCTAGTGGTCACTGTGGAAGTGATAAGTAAAGCCAATATTTGACGAACTACCAGATGAATATCCGTTCTCCAAAGTGGACCCTGATCAATACGGGATATATTAATTAACTAGTTAGTTCTTTTACATAGACATTTAACTGTGGATTAATTTATCGATATAATTAACGTACGTGGCCTAATGACACCCCTTTTTCAACGCTCACATAAAAAAATTACTTACACGTAGGTATGTTTTTGGTATCGAGTTTTAACTGGCATTGTTCATTTATTGCATCCTAAATCTATGTCATAGAAATAGGAATATATAAAGAAGTGCAACAATGTTCTATAGCAAATTTAGTTATAAAAGATGTAAAATAAGCCTTTATTTTGCTAATTCCGCGTAAGCAGTGTAACCGTTGTGGCAAATAATCCTCCAAACGACACAGAATGTGACAAGCCTAACTGACGTTCCCACCACCCACCTCCGCGACCAGAACACGAATATAGGAAGAGCTCGGGAAACAATATAAATTGTCACGTTCTTTACATGTGACAACCCTACCTAAAGTTCCCACCTCCCACTTCCGCGACCAGATCACAAATAGAGTCCGAACACGGGAAACAAAACCACTTGTCACGTCCTTCGCCAACTTTGTCGTAGCACTCACCACAGAGAACACCAAATCGCACTCTTTTTTGCTTATTTTGGCGTCGATTTAAAGTGACGTCAGGACTTTTGGCGCCATCGAGAGAAAAGATGGTCGAAGTTTTTTCATAAGTATTGAATTTCGGTTTTTTCTTGTTATAGGAAGACAAACAAGCAGACGGATAGACGAATTTCCTGATGGTAAGACATTCACGCCGCCTAGAGATACCAAAGATGGCAATGGTGCGTTGCCAACCTGAGGTCAGGATGTTAGGCTTCGAGCAAAAGTAAGTTTACCGGCTACCTTACCCTCCGAACCGGAACACGTCATGACGTTATGGCGGCTGGAATAGGGAAGGCGGTGGCACCAATCCGGGCGAGTCGCTGCGAAACTCTACCACCTAGTCAGATGTCACGGTGTTAGTGATGATAAGTATGCTCGCCTTTTACGAGCTGCCTGGCAAGAAAGGTAGATGGTCTATTCTGCAAAGAAGCCCGGACCAACACGGGGGAAAACTCGTCGTCGTTCGTCTTTATATTGAGTGAAATTTGTCAATTTTGGTGGCATTATGTACAATTTTGTATAGTGAAAGTGCACAAATGAAATAATCATGAAGAAATTAGCGTATCGTGTATT
>NJDC01002400.1:0-36202 GCA_002245475.1 Calephelis virginiensis
GTTTAAACACACTGATAACCTTCCGAATCCGACAAGAAAGTACAGTAATATGTTTTCTAAACGTTAGCTTTTCGTCGACCATAATACCAAGATATTTTACTACATCTGTTCTATTGAGACAGTCACAATTGCAAAGTATTTGGTCACAGAAAAGTGTATGTACTTTTATACTTGTACTGAATCGGGGTGCCGAAATTGATGTTTTGTGGAAACATACGTAAACGGTTTTTTTGGTGTTTATTGTCAAAAGATTATGCTGCAACCATTTGAATACATGAGTCATGCCTGATTCAGCATGGAATAGTGCTTCGTGCCATGTTGAACCATGAAACAATATTACTGTATCGTCGGCATAGCATATGATTTCGGCATTGTCAAGTGGGATATCGTGAATATCATTAATATACAGTATAAATAAGGTGGGTCCTAATATACTGCCCTGGGGAACTCCAAATTTAATAGATTTCAAGGTACTACAATCTTCGCCAATTTTCACACACTGTCTCCGTTCGAATAAGTAACTTTTAAACCAATCCAAAGCAGTACCCCTGATACTAGCTCTTTCCAACTTCCTGAAAAGTATAGGAACGGATACAGTGTCAAAAGCCTTAGCCAAGTCAATGAAGACACCAATGGAACTTTGATTTTTATCAAGCTGGGTAGACACTTTCTTAAACAAAAGATTTACTGCATCCTCGGTACTTTTACCTCGTCGGAATCCAAACTGTCTAGCAGATATTAAGTTTTGGGTTTCCAAATAATTTGTCAACCTCTTATTTACTAGCTTTTCTAAAAGTTTTGAAAAAGTACCTAAGAGTGATATTGGTCTATAGTTATTTACGCAATTTTTGGACCATTTTTATAGAGTGGAGTTACCGAGGCTATTTTCCAAATATCAGGAAACACTCCACTTGAAAGACTCAGGTTAAAAATAAAAGTAAGTGGCGAAATGATAGCTTCTTTTATATGTTTGACTAAGTCATTTGTCAACCCATCTATGCCAGGTGCTTTCCCGTTTTTTTTAATCCTTAATCATATTTTCTACTTCGTGGCGGTTAGTAGGATACATGAAAAATGATTCCGAAGGCGATTTATTATTTTTAACTGCTTTAGACAAGTCATCTCCTGTTTTGTTAAGGTTAGTGAGTATTTGATTAGCTAATTTATCTCCTACTGTAGTAAAGTGATCATTGAATTGATCGGTTGGTGATTTATCAGTGTTGCTAAACGCTAATAACTCTAAAGATTCCTGTCTACGATCGGCTAAATTACAGATATCCTTAATAGATTTCCAAAGCTTGCGAGGATTATTTTTATTTTTATTTAATTCTTGACTTTCATACTCAATCTTTACTTTGCGTAGTAAATTTCCCAAATAATTTCGATATCTCTTGTACGCAGTTTGCAACACGACATTATTTGGTTCAAGTCTTGTACGCATATGTAGCCGATCACGACATCTCATGCAACGCATGAGCCCTGGAGTTATCCATGGTTTAAGGTTACATTTTATTCTACTTAGGCGGATTTCACGAGTGTGTTTAGAAACTATGTCGGTAAGAATGTTTGTGAAGGTTTTAGTGACCTCATTTACATCACATTTATGAAATCCCAATTGATATTTAAAGTCTCATTTTTTATCGCGTCAAAGTCCCTTTTGACTAGTATACGGCTAGGTCTAATTAGTAAAGATTTATTAAGGTTCACACCGATCATGACTGGATAGTGGTCAGTAATGTCTGTCTGACACACAACACCTATTGGAACACTGTTTAACAAACTAATCGATACATAGATATGATCCAGGCAAGAAGGACCTCTTGTCGGTTCTGTGATTGCAGGAATTAAACCACATTCATTCATAAAACATTGATATTCTAAAGATTGTACAGTAGTTGTATCCAGAATATTAACATTCATGTCACCAGCTAAGATAACAGGAGATCCACTACTATCGTTGATGTAAGGTTGTAATGAAACCAGGAAAGGCTTAATGTTCCTAAATGAAGGTGAACGGTATATTGCAACTATATTAATCAAATTTTGAACACGAATTAGTAGACAGTTTGCATCATCGACCTGTGGCTCTTTAACCGATACACTCCAACCTTTTCTTAAATAAACTACTACTCCACTATTTTGGTTAACATTTTTATGTGTTTTATAAAGTTGGTAACCTGATATTTGTGAAGTTGGAGTTACATCATTTAGCCAGCACTCCGTTAAGACGAGAGCATCATAATTCACGCCAGTACGTTTCAAAGCAACTAAAAATGTGTCGAAATTTTTTTGAATACTTCTCACGTTAAAAGTCAATAGCTTAAAGTTGTGTTCAGCTAAAAACCAATTTTTACAGTTTTCAATATCACTAAAAACCCTACAGCCTATTTTTATTGAATCCAAATCCTTTTCTAAATCTTTTAGAAAAAACATTGTTGATGAAAAAAGTATGTCCATAAATGTTCCCAATATGTGTTTCCTTTCACAGTGCTTCTAGATTTTACCATAACGTCATTTATAAAACAATATAAGTATCCTGATTTAAATGGGATAGAGTACCTATGGCCCATAACTTTTGCTATATTGTGAAGGAAAAAAGTTCCGTAAGAATTGTTTGAACATGGCAACAAAAGTGAAAAGACTATATTAAAATAGTAACAGAAACATTTAGATTGGTTATAAAAGCCATATAAATTACTTAAATATATTGGTCTTAAATTAAATATAAAATTGTAAGAAATCTCTCTAAACTTAATACATCTTGCAAGGTATAAGAAAATCAAACATGCATAGAAACATTTCTTTGCAAATCCTTTGACAGTAAGGTGCAATGAGCGCATTGGACTACTCCCCTGTGTTTGCCAGCGGTAAGTACCGGTCAAGATCGTGCTAGGATCGAATAAGCTGGGCTGCTTTGCCCTCACGCTGACGGATGATGTAGTGCTGGAACAAGTGAATGAAATTGTATATCTTGGTTGTGCTTTTAGCAGGGATGGAAGGTACACCGCGGATGTAGAGAGGAGAGTGAGTGCAGGGAATAGTGTGAATGGAGCGTTGGGTAAGCTATTCCAAAGCGAGGTTTTGAGTCAAAAAGATAAACTCGCTTTGCATAATTCTGTGCTTATTCCAACGTTATTGTATGGAAACGATTGTTGGGTATGTCAGAAAGAGCATGAAAATAGGATAAATGCGGTCGAAATGAGAGCACTACCAAAAATCTGTGGTGTGACGCTTGCTGACCGCATTCGTAACAGTGAGATCCGAGAAAGAGTGGGATTGAAAGAAAGTGTTGGTGTTAAAATGCGAAAGGGCATGCTCCGCTGGTTCGGTCATGTGGAAAGAATGACAGATGAAATATTGACAAAGCAGATATACAATGCAAATGTGGATGGATGTAGGTACTCGGGGAGACCAAGGCTGACATTTCACGATCAGATCAATCGGATATTATCCGAGAGTGGTGTCAAGAGTCTCCGAAACCGGCGTGTTTGTATGAAAAGGGTTATGAATGTGAAGGAAGCAAGACAGATTTGTCAGGATCGTGAGGTCTGGCACTCGATACTCTCTGCCTTCCTCGTAAGGGACTTGGCGTGATGATATATGTGTAAGTATTAAAAATCTAAAACATCTTAGATTTTAATTTAGGTGTAGTTGTTTGCTCTGTTGTCAAACAAATTTACATAAGAAATGCCAAATTTGACACTTCGAAACTTCGCCATACATTTTTAACATAAATTAGTTTGACAAAACATCTAAGTTCCTACTTTAACTAATTAACATCACAACAAATATTAATTAAATTATATGACTGGAATTTAGTGCTGGATGGAAAAATTTAATATTATGTTTACAACATCTTAGACTTTAGCTAGTAGGAGGTACTATGTATAATCTTCTTAATATATATAAATTACGTGTCGCGTTGTTTGTCCGCGATGGACTCCTAAACTACTTAATCGATTTCAATCAAATTTACACACCGTGTGCAGTGTGACCTAACTTGAAAGATAGGATAACTTACATCTCAATTTATCGCGGGCGAAGCCGCGGGTAACAGCTAGTTAGCATATATAATTATGACTGACATGAACATTTTGGTATCAATATTTTTCTCAGACTTAGCTATTTAGCTAGCAAAATTAATAATTTAAGAACGATTAATTTAGAGGGTAATATACTTTTGAAAGCCACTTCGAGGTAAAGTATGTAGCGGCCATAAACTGTGTCGTCCAAGCTGCCAGTTAGCTCCGTACCCCTGACTCGAACGCGCATATCACCTGTACTATGTGAACTTGTCATATCTAAAATATAATTTATGATAGACACCTCTGGACCTTTTATTCGCCTCTGAATACGCAAGACCAAGGTCCCGTACCTTACCTACCTCAACACTGGTGACCCTCGACAGAGGTATGAAAGCTTTTATTTCGTGATTTTTGTGAGTACCAAGATGTCCAACACGGGCCAACACATCAGTGCGCTACCCGTACTTCCTCCCGCCAACCCAGGCCCGCCCACGCCAGCTCAAGCAACCAGCCAAGAAATAGCAGCAGTCTCCGTAGCAACAAGGCTTTGTGACTTCTGGTGCGACGAACCATACCTATGGTTAATCCAAACTGAATCAATCTTGTCACCACAAAAGTTGAGCGACGACGCAAAATTTTATTTAGTTGTTGGAAAATTAGGAAAGGAAGTTATACAACAAGTAAGCGATCTTCTACGAAACCCACCGGCCAGCAAAAAATTTGAAGCGTAAAACTAGATTAATATCAGTGTATGAAGAGAGCAAGTCACGCCAATTCGAGAAGTTGCTGAGAGAAATGGAACTCGGAGAACAAAAACCTTCACAACTCCTCCGCCGTATGAGGGACCTAGCGAGAGGGCAGATTCCAGATAGCAGTCTGACTATGCTTTGGTTACGCCAATTACCTTCATCAGTCAGGGGCGTCTTGGCCGTCACGGACACGAAAAGTCCAGAAGCCCTATCAGCAGTAGCAGACAAAATAATAGAAACCATCCGATCTATCGACATAGCAGAAGTGGCGACGACAAGCAGACAGTTTGACATCACCAAGGAAATTGCCAAGCTGACGGCCCGGTTCAATCGACTGGAACAAACATTTCGTGGTCGCAGGCAAATACCCCTGCGCTCGAGGTCACGCTCACGAGGTAGGCAAACAGCATCGGGTCAACGACGCACACCACAAGATCCTGACTGGTTGTTTTATTACCATCTTAAGTATAAGTCAAAAGCGTGTAAGTGTGTTGAACCATGTAATTTTAATAGGCTAAATTCGGGAACTAAGCGGTGCAGCCAATGGTGGACGCCTGCACCGTCCCTGATTCCCACCGTCTTTGCGTCACCGACTCAAAAAGTGATCTTCGCTTTCTGGTGGACACGGGGGCAAATGTATCTGTCCTACCTATATGTAGTTTAGGTAATTTAGTTAGCGAGAGTAACGTACTTTACTACGTACTTTATGCCGCTAATGGTTCAGTAATACGCACCTATGGCAGCCGTAGGTTAAACTTACGCAGGTCTTTCGCATGGACATTTGTGGTAGCAGCAGTAAACAGCCCATATTGGGCGCCGATTTCCTTAGTTATTTTGGTTTAATGGTAGATCTTAAGGCCCGTAGACTAATCGATACAAACACTAATTTAAGCGCCATAGCAAATATAACTATCGTAAAGGAACCAAGTATTAAAATTCTAGACAGTAGCCACCCGTATTACGAGCTCTTATCTTGCTATCCGGATATTACAAAACAAATATCGTTTAAGGAAAACACTAACCATTTCACTTCATCATATTGAAACACAGGGACCACCGGTACATGCGCGTGCTAGACCGCTACCTCCCGATCGCTATAAAAAGGTACGGGAAGAGTTCAAGGTAATGCAGGAATTGAGCATCTCTTGACCTTCAAAGTCGCAATGGGCTAGCCCACTACACGTTGTGGTTAAAAAAAACGGGGAATTAAGACCATGTGGTGATTATAGAAAACTTAATGCGATTACGAAACCGAATCGCTACCCAATACCGCGATTATATGATTTTACCTACTTACTTACGGACAAAACTATATTTTCAACTTTGGACATCCGCCGTACTTACCATGCGATTTGTGTCCACCCGGATGACGTCGAGAAGACAGCCATTATCACGCCATTTGGTCTATTTGAGTTCCCTCGTATGACATTCGGGTTGAGGAACGCTGCACAAACCTTTCAACGTTTCATGAACCATGCTTAGATGTTTTACAAACCGATTTTTCTGAATCTGGATCCGGGGTGGAGTATTCAAGTTTCTATAGCTATCTGGATGATATTATTATAGCCAGTACTTCAAGCCGTATACACGAGGAACATCTTAGTAAGATATTCCAAAGATTTGTAGAATACGGCATAACTATTAACGTTTCTGAATGTTCTTTAGGGCAGACTTTTGTTAAGTTCTTGGGCTATAAAGTATCTGCTAGCGGATTACAACCTTTAGACGAAAGGTACAGGCGATTATAGATTTATCAAAACCAGAAACGGTAGAACAGCTAAGACGATTCCTAGGAATGGTTAATTTTTACAGATTCCACATTCCAAATGCTATAAAATCACAGGCGATTCTTAATAATTATTTACATAATTCTAAAAAACGGGACAAAACCCGCATAGAGTGGACAGGGTCGCGAGCGCGCTGCCTGCTCCCCTACTCCAGATGTCGTGTTTAGACAGTCATCTCCACAACAAGCTGCCGTACCTTCCACAAATGTTAGCTACGCGTGAATATATAATTGTGTTCATGAGTGGGTGTTCTTACAACCAGTGATTATCATTTTTGTTGTATTGTTTGTAATAGAGTACTTAGTTAATTTTTTTAAAGGAGGGGAATGGTGTAGCGGCTATAAACTGTGTCGTCCGAGCTGCCAGTTAGCTCCGTACCCTCGACTCGAACGCGCATATCACCTGTATTATGTGAACTTGTCATATTTAAAATATAATTTATGATAGACACCTGTGGACCTTTTATTCGCCTCTGAATACGCAAGACCAAGGTACGGGGCTACCTCAACAAGTTCTTCAAGTACCAAAGATAGCAAATTTGATAAAAAGGAAACATACACTTATTTTTAGAAAGAAATGAAACCGCCCTAATTTTTTTAAATACGCTTTTCATACCTGGAAATCGAGTTTTAAATAAAGGTATATTTTCTTTACTTTAATATGCTATCTATGGTATTTATAATACTTTACTTCCAGGTGACATTCAAAAATTCCACCCTGCATATAGGTATTATTATGAGAACTTTAGTTGCTACGAGTATAATTAACATCATAACAATTATTATATTATAGACAAGAAAATATACAACTTTTATATTATATAACTTAGTCCTTAAAATACTAGAACAGCTCAGATTTTCAGCTATTTAGCCACTGTGATTATTGAAATAATTATTCTAGAGTTGGCTCACAATGTTAGACACGAAATAATTTTAGTGATTACCTATTAATATATATTAACCAATTCAATTCAACATTTATTAAACAAATCTTTGTATTTTTTATATAAGTACTTAAAATAAAAAAAAATAAAAAAAACACTTGCATAACGCCTTTGCATCAGGTGTGTAGTAATACCGGTTGCTAACCTACATGCTAAAGTATACCTACCCTTGTAATTATAATTACGCGTTTCAAAAGTTATGGGTTCTCACGATATCCCGATTGATTTGATTAATTGATAACAACTAAATACTTTTCTAAGAATGTCAAATTCACATGATTATTAAATAGCAATAAGCAAGCGGACGTTCAAACGCGTATGCTTGGAAAAATAGTGTCTCTTTTACTACCTCTACTTACTTCAATAGGTAAAGAACTTAATAAAATACTCTTACCAAATTCATACTAAAGAACAGTTCCTTCATTTTTTGGGAAAAAGTTGATCCGTAGTCAAAATAACAAGCAGGGTACTGATTCGTCTTGATGCCTATCTTCAGATATTATATATTAGAGTTTTCGTGGAGGCTTCTCTGTGACGTTGTGACGTAAGTAGGCTTGTTTGAGATAGGACTATCGCAGGATGAAGGTGTCCGAGGTGGCTCTAGTTTGTCGATTTAACTTCTATCGGCGAAGGCTCGTCAGTGTCAGTAGTTAATAGATTACTGGTATTTTTTTCTGTATTTTCAGGAACAAAGAGGCTCACGTGGTTCAAGAAAGTTGGAGGTGCAACAGTTTTTGGCGAAGACTCGACATTGTCAGTACTTAGGAGGTAGGTTTCTCCTCTGTTTACAGGATCGAGGGGGCAAGTGTGGTTCAAGATAGCAGGAGGTTCAATTGCTTCAAACAGACGCACTTCAACAGCAGTTATATTTGAGAGGTAAGTAGGGTTATCTGATATTTCGTTTCCACAATTTAAAAGGACTTTATTCAAAGAGGAAGTATGTTTATTTCTATAAGGAGAAAACTCGTAAAAAATTGCCATCTCAATTGATTTGTAGAAGGTATGCATCTGAGAATCAGGCATCATACTAAAAAACACATCGAAATAAAATGACCTCTTAGTACACCTACGTAGAGTAGGGGTACGGTTTTTTGATTCTGAGATGAAAAAGATTATATTAGAGTCTGACATGTCTAACATTTGCATAAATAGGAGGGTCGTCAAAATTTTTATGGTTCCCTGTTAAAAAAGACGATATGTGAGTAGCGTTTGAAGAAATGGAGGAATCATCAGTGTTTTGTAGGTTCCGATTTAAAAAAATATGCATTTAAGTCTGAGTTAAGTTTAATATATAAAAGCAAAAATGAGCAATCGGTGCAACTTGAGAGCTTGTAAGTTTGAGCACTGACTAGGATAGTTTTTAACAAAGTATTATTTTTGTAACTTATGTCATAATCGTTTGCGTCAGCTTTACTTGTTTTATTTTTGCGCCTTTTATTCGTTTTCGTGGTGCCGTTTCTCCTCTTTATATCTAATAAAAATAATACAAATTAATAACCTATTCAAATAAATTATAAAAAAATTTGCGGATAACTATTTCTCATGAAAACACACCTAATAGGACAAAATAAAAAAATCGAATACAATCTGAAATAAATTATGATGGATGAATCTCCTACATTTACGTAAAAGATAGTCGAGTTATTGAGCTAAACCGATTAGGCTGGAAATTTACGGGGAAGTAGCTTAGAAACGGGAGATGGAAATAGGGTACACTTTATCCTGGACAACAGCGAGGATACTAGGAAAAACAACATTTTGATTTTTCCCATACAAACTAAACGGACGAAACGAAGTTCGCCGGAAAAACTGGTATGTAATAAAATTTAGAGGGGTGAATTACTGTACAATCAAATAATTTAAGAAAAATTCTATCTACTAAAGATGGATAGCAGACCAAAACTTGAGTCAATTTACTTAGAAATACTTGTACTTTCCACAATATATTTTATTATTTTTTATTTTTATGGTTTAGCCAACCGGTTTCGCTATACAAGCATCATCAGGGCTATATAACAAGGGGTTGTTATATAGCCCTGATGATGCTTGTATCAAGGGGTTGTTTATAGCCCTGATGATGCTTGTACAGCGAAACCGGTTGGCTAAACCATAAAAATAAAAAATAATAAAATATATTGTGGAAAGTACAAGTGTTTCTAAGTAAATTGCATCAAGAATGGAATTTCACCAAGCACCGACGATAAGAAGTATAGAATCTATCAAAACTTGAGTGTTTTAAGAAATATTGCCTGTCTTTCTGCCAGTTTGTGCTTGAATCGCTCAAGAACTACTGAACGGGCTTAAACAAAATGGCGTACAAGCAACATAATGGTACATGACATAATCCGAATGTGCAAAGAGGAAGGTAATGTTATTGTAATTTTTGCCATCTTAATTTTTATTCGTTTACAGAATATTTTGTGACGGATTATTTTATTATTTGGTATAATCCCTTCTAAATACAAACAAAAAAACTCAAAATGTTATTTTTTTCTGATTTCCAAACAGATTTTCTTTTTTTTCTTATCCAGGAAAGATTTAAAAATCTTTCCTGGAATTCCACAAATAGTTCAAAACCAAAATTAGCCAAATCGGTTCAGCTGTTCTGAAGTCTTAGCGAGAGAGATTTAAAATATATGTAATAATCAGATACTTCACACGTACGGATATATTTCATACAAGCAGATGGCGTCATTATAAGAAATAGTATCACCAAAGTCGAATCCACTAAAATTCCTTCAATAGAGTCACTATTGAATCTCAATTAATGCAGTATTGGAAATTGTAACTGTACGTGTCATTTTATGTACTTTTGAACACAATACTCGCGAATTATTAAAGTTTTGTTAATAATAAACAATAAATTCTATGATCGGATTTTATTGAATTTTGCTGAAACCAAAAGTTAATAAGCCTTTTTTTGAAGAGAAGAGAACAGAAAATGACATATCCGATTTCAATTTCCAATTTGCATGAAATCGACATTCAAGAGTTACCCTTCAGGGATTGCGTCGCAACAGCTCTCGTGCATACCGTCATCGCTAAGTGACGACTTCTATGAAATACGTCTATTATATAAATAAAATGTCACAAAGTAACGCCAAGTCCATGAGAGAACAATTAACCAGTGAGGGCACCGCACACACCATACTGGTGGTGACTCTGCTAATCATTAACTAAAGTTATAAATATAGGTAAACGCTATCTTTTTTTAATTAAACAAAAAAAAGAGATGGAACAATTTTGATATCAGATTATTCCGGACTTGTGATGTTTTGAATCAAGGAGCAGATTAAATTAGTCTGTAGAAATGGAGCGTACAAATCAACCTGACAGCACTAAACGTGATTTTAATCGACTCCAAAAACGGAGGAGGTTCCTCATTCGACAGTGTTTCTTTGTATGTTTGTTAAGCTTTGAGCAACTTAAAGTTGTTACGTGATTACTTAGCAGAAATCAACCGATTTCGTTGATTTTTTTAGAAATAAAGCGCGTGATTCCGAGGTTATCTGTCATTAGTTTTATTGTGATCCGACTTCTTCTTCAAGTTTCTTCTCCCGTAAAATCGAGATCTGGTTGGTAGGGCCATGGGAGGCGGTGGGTTCTTCTTCAAGTTGCCTCTCCAGTCATGACGTTCGTCAAAAGTCCGTCTGTCCTTTTGCAAGGCGGAATAGTTGATGCCAACTCTATGATTTTCTTCTACGGCCTACTGGTCTTCTTCTTGTCACTTTGCCCATCGTTATTAGTCGAAGCAGTTCATATCAGTCATATCGCATAATACGGCTCAGATACCAACTTTTCTCGGTTTAACGGTTTGTGTTATATTATTATGTTTCTGACCAGTAGGGTTACTCTCGAGTCTCGAACAAAGATTCTAAGAATTCGAATTCGTTTCCAATGTTGAATTCAAATAATGAAAAATCGGTACTCTTGACAGAAATGGGATTGGGATCTGTCTGTAGGCGCATTGGGTATCCTTGTCACAGACTATAAAATCCTGTGCTAGTAGACTACAGCAGAGTTACCATATAAAACGAAACATTACGTACAACAACCTTTTTAATGTAATAACAAAGGCTATCTTTGTTTTCAAGTGTTTTTATCCTCTGATAAAAATATAATATAGTTCGCACACCAACTATCTTCGTTTATTTTGCAAAAAAACAAATGTTTTTAAAAGTAAATAACAAACAACTTGGCTGCATAGGTGTCAGTCATTGCCTTTTTTTATTGATAAAAGAAATAAAAAAAAGCATTAGCTGTTTGTAAACAAATAAATTTACTAAAAAAAGTATGTATGTAATTAAACAACTAATACTAATACTGGAAAGATTAAATTCTGTACTTAAGAATGTTTAAAAATGTTGATGTACAGGAAAACCAACAAATTTTATAAAATTTCAATACTTTTTATAACCTATAACCACTTTGGGTTCACACTAGGAAAATCTACAGTATGCCACCCAGACTATATGAATACTCATAAAGAAACATCGACCCAACAAAGATAAGCAACAAGTGTTATATACCTGGAAGAAGTCCACCCAGACTATATGAATACTCATGAAGAAACATCGACCCAACAAAGATAAGCAACAAGTGTTATATACCTGGAAGAAGTCCACCCAGACTATATGAATACTCATAAAGAAACATCGACCCAACAAAGATAAGCAACAAGTGTTATATACCTACCTGGAAAAAGTCTTTGACAGGATGAAGTGAAAGTTGTTGTAACAGGCAATAAGGACACAAATTATTCCAGAATACTACAGTATTCTCGTGCAGGACATGTGGGTATAATGACAAAGACGCATTTAAGAAGTCAGGATGGACCTAGTATTAAACCACTTGAGATTAAAGTAGATGTGTACCAAGCAACCTCACTCACTCCATACTTAATCTGTTTATACAGTATCTTTTTACGGTAGGAGGTCATTCAAAGTTGCTCCTATTATGGAAAGATAGTCGAAAGTTATGAGATGACAAGGGATGGTCAACAGTTAAGAGATATTGGCTATCCTAAACAAGAAAAAAGGGTGAGGTAGACTAGATCATTTTACACAGAGCTGAACACACAGACAACTCAGGACAGAGCCTCTTGGTGCCTAGGAACGAGATTTTTTTTTAGATAGGACATCTTTTACCGATTATGAATTATGATCGTAAGTTTTATGTAAAATTAAATAGAAATGGTTTAATTGTCTTTTATAACTTGAAACCTAGAATGTGCAGAAACATTTAAATGTATATATATTAGAATGACTTTTGTATCTGAAATCAAACACATACAGCTTTATTTAAGAAAGTGTGCCTGTACCTAAGACAGATAGAAGTTTATTTGGGATATTAATTACACATTTTTGATTTGGATTTTTCCATTAATAAAAAAAACTTTCTATAATAACTATTGATAGGTTGTCAATTGTCATGTAAAACTAAATAAAAAGTTATTGGTGGGAAAGGTAGTAAAACAAAGTAACATTTCATTTATTTATTGCCTAGGTGATACGAGTTTTGTACAGCAGTTCACTCGGATTGATACCACCATAACCGCTACACAAGTGCCTCATGTATGTTTTATAAGAAATAAACTAATGTCTATATGTCTATCATACCTCTGTCCCTGCTGTTGTAGCGTCTGTACTCACTGTTGCCATGTTTTGTATTAAAAGATGGATAATACAACATACCAGTAAGATCTATGCTTAGTTTATATAGGCATCAGTTGTGGCTCACCATTAGGAAAATCTCCTACTGGAATACTATCTAACAACTTAAAAAAGTAAATTATTATTTATATTCTACTAATTTGCTGCCTGTATTATCATATTAAGTTTCAATAAGTCTATATGGTGATTCTGCTAAGCACTAACTAAACGTAATTCAATTGCATGCTATCTTTTTCCAATGAATAGCAAGATTAGGCAGCTAAATAAAATGTCATCTTCTCACCTCTTTTATTATCAACTTGATGGTATCTTAGGTAGATACCAAGTAGAAAATGTACCATTAACATTTTTTTTGCCTAGGCCTTGAAATTATGATAATTCAATCATTTTAAAGCAACAATAAAATATTGTATTAGTAAAAATTGGTCACATTATTAAATTGATTCTAGTGTCTATTTAAGTATTTCTATGTATTAGTCTCGTTGACACCCATAACACAAGCATATAATTTGCTTACTTTGGGATTAGATTCATTTTGTGTAATTTGGATCATTGGAGAATATTAGTTAATATAAATTCAATCATACTTATAACAATTTTGTACAACTACGAAACTTGACTAATTTACTAAACCATAACCTGCCATATGGTTATGCTACCAATAAATAATATTAAATTAATAATGAAATGTGTTTAATTAAAATAAATATGTAAAGTGAAACTCCCCCACCCGCGTTGGTACGGGTCTGTTGTGTAGAATAAACCGTATGCCTTTATGCCTGTCAGTTAATAAGCGACAAGCAGTGTTTAATGGGGTGACTACTAATAAGGCCACCAGTGGTAAGGAGCCGTGTTGCACCTTGTCTGGACGGGGATCCACTGATTTAGCTATAACTGCCGTCAATAGTCAAGTGCTGGTGTGGAGGGTGGAGTAGCTACTAACACCACCCCTACAAGACAGCAAGACAACTACAATTTCTATGGTGTCTGTAGGCGATGGTTCAGTTACCACCAGGAGAGATCTATTTATTTGCTATCTTATTTAAAAATCTTAAGTGTATGTCGAAGCAGGTACATTTTCACACTAAGTTAGGTTACATCATTAGATCAAAGTTCCATGTTATCATAACTTTGTATTGTAATCCAATTGACACATGCATGCTACATTTTTTTACTCAATTGATCAACAGGAAGGGTATTTATTTAATTTAACATGAAAGATTCCACCTAAACAATTCCTCATTTCCTGCAAGCTAAATATCAACTTCAGTTTTATGATATATCATTATTATTGTTCAAATGCATATTTTCTTTTTTATTAGTTTTTTAACCTTCTTATAAATACATATTATGTTTAATTGTATCATATTTAATTTCAATAGATGTTTTTCATTTTATTTTAATTTAATGTAGTAACTAAGGTTTCAATTAAATAAGAAATACTTAACAATTAGCTTAGCTTATTTATTTTGTTTTATGTATATAACCCTTTTTATTTTTTGTTTACTTCTTCTTGTGTCATAAAAGACTAAGACTAAGAGCATCAATTGTGATCTGCAATATTTGAAATGTTAGGGCTTAAGCTGCTCATTAATATGAAGTCTTCTATTAGAAAAATATGGGTTTCACCAATGTACCTAACTCTCCTGGTATTTAGAATTTTCTTAAAATCTGAAAAAAAATGTATATTCAATTAAGTAGCTTCTGTTTGAAGTTAAAATTAATTCTGTTCAGGTTTCCTTTAAGGAAGTAAGGAAATTCCTTACCGCCCCTCGCAAGGCTTCCAGCGCCCACAAGGAGGCGTTATCGCCCACTTTGGAAAAGACTGATCTAAAACTTTGAAGTAATGTTGTAAAAATGAATACAAACCGTGTACTTTACTGAAATAACACTAAGTAGTTCAAAGCATTGTAGCGATTTTAACTTATGTAAATATCATTACAGGTGTTTTTTTATTCTGTAGTCCTGGCAGAAATCAGAATTCCTCTTTAACAAATGAGTTTAATCATTTCAGAATCTGTGTTTGTTATTAGGTAAAATAATATTTATTACGCCTCGATTGCTTTGAGTAAATTATTACTATCACACGCCATTAATATTTAACCGCAAATAACATTACCCACCTACATTCTACAACGCTTGTTTTTAATTTAAACGTGAGGTTTTTGTAACTTTGTGATTTTGACACATAAACCAATTTAGATGTCGATCTCTATATGTCAAAATTTCATCAAGAGTACCGATAGATCTCACCGAATTCAAGTAGTTTCGTTTTCATTTAGTTCCCACAGAATTCACCGAATAAATTTACGACATGGCGTTGAAATTGTGTTCAAAGGTACGAAATGTCACAAATTCGCTTCCAATTTCCAGATTTTGATGAAATCGTGTTTGGAGAGTAACCCTACAGTTCTGCGGAGAACTTCTTCAGTAGTCACTCTGCATGTGCAAGCACAGTGTCCAACTTATAGCCCAATAGTAAGGGCTGTTCCGTTTTGTTTCCGCACCCCTGTCCCTTTTAAAAGACACCGGGCACTCGGGGGCGAGGCTATTTTTTACTTTTCCGATGCTAGGGAGGAATAAAGCAGTGGTTTTCCCTTGGATTCTGCACTAGTAATTGTTGGGGTATCTGGTCCCAAGGCCGTTGACAATTCAGTTCGGTAAGATCTTAAAACCGTTTTGTCCTCATAGTGAGGTAGTCAAAATAAATGAAAAATTTATTCATTATTGATTGTTACTGATTGTAACTCCAAACCTTGGAGTAAAATTTATGTGGGACCATTTCGGAAACATTTGCTATAAATTGAAAAAATAATTATCAAATCTTGAAATTGTATTCAATGAAATAGTTGGAGTCCGTTTGTGCAGTTTTAGCGCGCTTAATTATTAAGCTTTCTTTGTATTGAGTAATATCGTTGAAAGAAGATAGCGATAACTTAAAATTAGTATAGTGGCTATGCAATAAAATTACCACCGCTGTCTGCATACATCGTCGTATATGTACGTAGCGTTATGTAATGTTACCAGGTCATTACCTTTGTGTCCAGTGCAGAATACTGATTGCCAAGTTCCGAGTGTCAAGTGTGAGGTCCGAGAGTTGAGAAATAACTGCTGAGCGCCGATAAGACGTCGTGGAGTTGAAGCGGCGATGTTAAATGAGGCGGAAGAAGAATTCGCTCGAGCCAAGCGCGTACAGAGAGAAACGTCAAATTCATTTCCTACGATTAGCGAAGGGGGATGAAGCGAGAGGGGCTGGCTAATGGCCGGCTATTATTTTATATTCCGGCGTTCAGAAAATTGCCTTAATTCGCAACAAAGAGACATCGTCCGGAACTGGGGCTTTTGTGTCGCGCGCCGCGCACTACATTAGCGATCATTTTAATGACGTTTTATTTTAAATACCTACCACTTGGGGAAAATATTTATCGCATAAATGAATCTTTTGTTCGGTTGAGGCTTTATATGTAATTTTGCTTTCGGAAAAGAATATCTGGTTTGAATAAGTTGCAGTTTAAACTCCGCAGTCCACATACATAAGGATAGGAACCACTGTATATTTTACTGCGTCGTGCTATGTAGCAGAGCTATCTAAGTGACCGAGCGAGCGATGCAGGTGAAGGTTTCTGTCTTTAGATGGGGTTGTAATTATATATTTGTATGTTTGTTTGACCGTAACTTTAGTAGTTTTAATCCAATCGTTATAAAAAATATTGGTACGTGTGTAGATATATTTAATACAACTTTTAAGCTCGAATGGGCGAATTCGGGTGGGGGCTTTCGATGCTAATTTCGTGTATGATATCAAATAAAAGAGCTTGATTTAGGATTTTTTTATTTTCATTATTGCTGTGCCTAGTTTTTAAATAATAGACAAAAAGTAATCAATTAAACTTAATTTACTAAAAACAAAATACTTAGTAACAATGACAAAGACAACAATAATTAGTACCTAATATTGACGGTGACGGCGTCGGCGACGGTGTTGGTGGCGATTTCGTGACTGTGTCGCAACGGCGAGGGATTTGGTGATGATGATTTTGTCAAGACGATGTCGTGACTATGTTGTGAAGTTTTAATGATGGGGTATTGATATACATATTTGAAATTAAACCACGTTGTTGGCTTTTACACAGCAAGTGAAGTCTATTATTAAAAGCACAGACACACAATGCAAGTTCATAAGTAATATCAACAGATGGCGTTACTAGTATTAAAATTATTGTTGTTGATACATTTTTACACCCCTATTTATCACAATAATAAAATAAAATTTAAACTCTAAGTATTCCAACCAAATGCATAAATTTGTAATGCTTGTCTGCACATAGACTTTTGGTTAATCAATCTGCAGACATATCTGATGTAGACAAATATGATAATTTTACAATTTTATCTGACACACATTCTCTACAAATATGATATTTGACATCAATGTTCTTTGTTCGTTTTTGAAACAATGAATTAGCAAACAATTTTAAAGCACTTGGATTGTCATTAAAAATATCAAAAGCATACAAATTATATGTAATTCCGAATTGCTAATTTCTCATTATAATGATTCTTTACATGCTTCTGTTATTCCCATGTACTTAGCATCTGTACAAGACAAGGCGACTGTTTTTTGTTTTTGCACTCCCATGAAGTTACACCATTTGGTAACAAAAACAAAATCCAGTATAAAAATGTCTGTCTAAAGTATTTGAAGCCCAATCAGCATCCACATAGTCTGTAATTTCTTTGTTCCCAATTTTACAATATTTTATGTCACATGACTTTTTTGTCTTCAGATATTTTAATATCCTTTCTGCATAATGCCAATGTTCAGTAGAATAACAGTTATCGAATTGACTTAAATATGTAAATAACTGCAAAAGTAATATCTGGTCTTGTTAAAACTGAGAGACACATCAAGCTGCCAATGAACTGTTGATATGGTATTTGACTGTTAACATTACTGTTAATAATATACTATTAGCTGTTGCTATTAATAATAGTTTAATTTCGTCTCCATAGGAGTATTAACAGATTTATCACTGAGAGAGATCACTCAACTGAAACTTTTTCAAAAGTTTCTCAATATAAGGTTTTTGACTTACTGTTTAGATCTTATATAATAGTCATAGATGTCACTGTCCTGAAATGAATCGCGACAGCATTTGATTTGTGTCATAATGTATAGAAAGATTACTTGATTTTTTTGTTGTTCAGGAAGTCACAGTTCCACGCAAAGACTACAATATTCTATAAACTGGCAATTTGAATTATTGGCGCCAACAAAGTGAGTTAGTGACAACTAAGTGACGCCACCTTGCCATTAACTATGGAAACAAAAGTATATTCACGCCCATTAGGAATGTGTAATTTAGCGTTTTTAAGATCTCGAACCGAAACTATATATTTTCTGAAACTGTACATTGGTGAATCGGTCTGTGCTTGGTAACATCAAACCTATAAAACGATGTTAGCTAAAACTGTTTACCGATTTACGATATCATTGTAATTTATTATATTCAAATCTGTCTGGATTTGGTACGTAGGCTCATTGAGTGTCTTACAGGATATATTTAATGGTTACTTTACAAATAAAGTAATATTTACTGAAATAGGTATTTGTTTTAGTAAGTTTTGCGATAAATATATGTGGTACCTACCTACTACCTATTTACAAGCAAAATGCGTAAATGAACCAATATCGATGTCAATGAACTTTCCTTCATACTTCTACCAGGCTGAGGACTGTTTGGAATGAGATAGAACAGTTCGTGACTAATTAGTCAATTTGACTGTTTTTAAAACTTTTAAGCGCAATTCACACATATAACGAGAGTGTGTCAGGCGCAGGTGGGGATTGCAAGGCAGGCAGGCAGGTGCAATCATGTAGCTACTTGTATTGTTTGCTGTCGCGTACCCGTGGATATGGATGGAGTTGGTGTCGGCGTCAGGGTCATTATCGTACTTATGGTCGCCGTCAAAGTAGTCGCTGTCGATGTCGTTGATGTTGTTGAGCCTACAACTAAAGTTGCACTAATTTCCTGTCCCCCAAACGTGAGATATATCCCCTCGAATAAGAATCCAAGTGTCTCTTTTTCAAGTGGGCTTTCAAATTTCCGGCAACTTAATATAAGTACCTAACTAATATCTGTAACCTATAATGAAAGAACATAAATTGAAAAACAATTTTAACTCGCGAAATTGTTTGCACTTATTCGCGCTTCGCGACCCTGAATCTGTCAATAGAATAATAAGAAAGAATTAGAAACGGATCATAGAAGCGGACACCGGACACAGGAATCGAAACTATGAGTTCAAGGACAAAGGTTAATAAGAATTCCCAAAAACTAACAATCGAAAATGATTCCTATTAAAGTATTGAAATAACCTTAATCTTAATAAAGTTAAAGTATAAAATCCTACAAAGAACCGGCTATTGCTATTTCATTCGCCCACAAACAATCCTTTCAGTCGCCCGCGCAAGCGTCCTCCTGCATCGGTTCGGTTCTACTGGTCGTATATCGTATCTTCTGTTCGTTTGTAGACCGTATTGCGAAGTGATACGGTTTTATTTGATATCCTATCGAGATACCAAACCGAGCGCATCGCTACGATTCACTAATATAGGTGATACGTAAAGAAAGTGCACCATTGAACAGCGGTATGCGAAATTAAGAAAATAAAAGTCTGTATCAGACAGACTTGCGGTTGACCATACAATCATCAGGTGAAGGTTCGATGCGGAAATAATGCGGTAATAAGGGAATTCAACTGACCTGTCTTTCTACTTACTGCTTTCTTCAAGATTTGCACAAGCACACGCGGCGAATTGGTTTAATTTTAAATTTTACTGTTTAAGGTCGCGACTAGCGTGCACGCTCGATTATATTCAAAACAAAAGTGAATTAAAAATAGCGGCCCCTTACATCCGTGCTTTTGCTCCTCACCTTTTTCCAGGCCTTCATATCTCCTTTTAACAATCGAACGTAAGGATTTCGGAAGGATAATATTAACAGGGAAAAAAAGCAAATACAGCGGTAACATTTCCGCCGGCCTTAAGAAATAAGAAACGAAAGCGAATAATATTATTAAATGCAAATATACATAAATATATACCTATACAGGTATAACTGTAAGCGAGTTTATGCGGTGAATACAAATTATGCGGTACAATATAGGATAAATATTATTTGCGGTTAATGCAAACCACAAATCTAATGACTAATTCTAGAACTAAGTGTAACTATTGTGTAAGCAATGGACACAGACGAACTGTAGGTCGGACATAGGAACCTCTAGCAGTTCGAACTGTAGCGACACGCGCGATTCCGTCTCGCGACGGATGTACCTTTTCTATGTGTTATTTCGGTAATTAAATAATACTTCGTGTCACGTTTACGCAAGCTATATTCAGACTGCCGTACATACCGTTACCCTCCGGTAGGAGCCCTTTTTCCGTCTACCCTCTACTAACACTATGATGCCTAAAGGCCAGAAAAACGTGGGAGTATTATCAGTTAGAATTATAACCACAGTTCCAACTTGAATGGGAACGTCCGGAGTGTTCCATTTGGAGCGATTTTGTAGTTGGTGGAGATACTCCATCCGCCATTTCTTCCAGAATGACCTTACAATGTTATCAAGAAGTTTATGTCTCTGTTTATGTAAAGAAATATTCTGTTTGATAGGAGTAACAGGGACTGACAAAAGAGGGCTCGTATGCAAAAAATGTGAGGGAGTAATTGCAGCGGGTTCATTAGGATCACCACTCATTGCAGTGAGCGGGCGAGAATTCACAAGAGCCTCAATTTGAACTAAAACTGTAAGAAGTTCCTCATATGAAAGCAGCTGATCTCCTATTACTTTGAAGAGGTAGTTTTCTACAATTTTAACCATGCTTTCCATACATCCTGCAAAATTGGGGGAAGAGGAAGGTATAAGTTTCCACTCTATGCGGTTTTCAGATAACTCAATTTCCAATTGAGAGTTATATTCATCTAGAAACTTATAAAGATCGCGTAAGTATGAGCGTGCTCCAACAAAATTAGTACCCTGATCTGAATATACACATTGAACAGGGCCTCGTCGTGAGGGAAAACTTTTAAATGCATTTAAAAAACACGGAGTAGAAAGATCCGTGGCTATTTCAATATGAGTAGCACGAGTGGTTAAACACGTGAAAATGCATAACCAGGTTTTACGCCCTTTCATACCTTTACTGCGGTAAGGAGTACAAAGAATTGGACACGCATAGTCAATTCCACAATAAGACCAGGCTTTAACTACTTGGCTAACACGTTGGATCGACAGATCAGCCATTAGCGGCAAAATAGTTCGCGGTTTAGCTTGTAATAATAATCAACAATTGAATCAATAAAAGGATCATCGCGCAGTAATAATACAGGATATTTAAAATCGTAAGATTCTGCAGCAGCATACTTTAAACGACCACCTACATGGATAAGGCCGGTTTCATCCAAAAAGGGTGTTAATTTTAACAGGTTATAAGAAAAAGACTAATTATTTTTTAATTTATAAATATCACTTGCATAATATACTTGCTGAAGCGACAATAATAATTTATTTTCTGTGAAATCTAACTCACGACGAGTTATACTTCCATATTTGGAAAGTTTGCGGATAAAGCGGTAAATATAAACAATTACCCTAAGTAATCGCGGGTATGAATTCACGCGGCTAACGAGATTATAAATCAATGAGTCTGAGGCTGCTTCATTGATAGCCACATGGCAAGCGGCTGAACGTTGCTCTGGCATACCGTTAGGGGCATCGTCATGATTAAAATTGTGAATAGGCCAGTCTGACAGAGGATTAGATAGCCATGAGGGCCCTTGGAACCACAAGTGATCGTTTACCAATTTTTCAGGAGTTAAACCTCGAGGTTAACAGCCAGCGGGATTTTCTATACCTGCTACATGATGAAAACACTTAGCAGGTACATTTTCAGCAATCTTAAACTTAACTTTAGTGGTAGTTTTATCCTGTCTTATGACCGCGTGATGACTTAGGTAATAATGCGGTTGAATATGATCATCAACTTCAATCGTTGTGGGTGATAAATATCCCTTTTTTAAATAGCTGCATATAATGTCATCATCAGATGTATGAAGCGAAGGATTATTTATTAACCGGCGCTCTAAGTAAAGGAATCTCCTAAGAGCAATTTTATATGAATCACCTAAAGTAAACGGATCTCCACTGAACGGTAATGACACCATATAGCGGCCACTCTCATCTCGAGACGTGGTGGTAAGAAAATGATCTTCACATTCACTATCGTTTTTACTCAGAGGGGGCGGGGCGTGTATCTCCTAGCTCCCAAAAACGCTTAAGAATCGTCTTCATATCCTTATGAACTACGGCGCAACATGAAGTCGAAAATTATTATTTGCGGTTTTTAAAGTGGGTACGGAACCCATAATAATAATTCCCAAGGTAATCTCAATGGCGGGCGGATAGTTATAAATATGTTTAGAAACTATACCTCGAATTATTAAGTGAGGGAAAACTTCGGCACCTATTAACAATTGTATAGTACCGGGCTTGGCGAACTCATTATCAGCTAGTGGAATTGCGTGAAGATAAGACAGAGTTGATGTATCCACCGGAGCGGTCGGTAGGTTGTCTGTAATACGATCGACGACCATTGCGGAAATATTATAATTGTAATTTAAATTATGGCGCGAAAATAATTTAAGATGTGTGTGACACTTAATAGCTTTTTCCGAGCCCCCTATACCTTTAACGATAATAGAATTATTTTTATTAGCTGATGGTTGTAAATCTAATCGTTTATACAAGTCTAATGTAATAAAATTTGAATGAGAAGCCGAATCAACCAACGCGCGAACCACAAAAGCATTTCCCTTATAATCGTAAACAACGACCAGAGCGGTGGCCAGTAACACTGTACTCCTTGTCTGACTAATAGCTGTAGTATTACGATACCGCGGAGTCTGTACCGAGGTAGTACACAACGAGACGTCGGGCGAAGCTGTGCCGACTGCGCTGTAACCATTACCGGCTGAACCAGGTAGTTGACCGGATATCACTGGAGGCGGTAGCTGGGTCGGTTGAATGACTAAATTATTATTTTTATTAAAATGCAATAATGAGTGATGCTTATTATTACATATGCGGCAGGTACTTTGCGATTTGCAGTTAATTGTCTTATGTGTTAAACTTAAACAGTTCACACAAGCTCCTTTCTCTTTAATATGTTTAAAACGATCAACCGGAGACAATTTCATGAACGCGGGACATTTAAAGAAATGTTCATGAGTAACGTTGCCACTGACGCACATACATTTGCAATTCGAAGAACATGACACGTATGACTGCGGGTTGGGTATATGTTTAGGGTAACTACCCTTTTGAGGTTTAGTATTATAACTATTATTTTTATAATTATTATTAATATTGAGCGATTTAGTATTTTGGCAGACCTTATACCTGCTTCTAATGTAATCTACCAGGTTACCAAAGGTAGGAATCGGCGTATTTCTAGTATCCATTTCAAATGCTTGAACGGTAGAATCGTCTAACCTTTTAAATGAAAGATATAATAAAATGTAATTGCCTAAATCGTCAAGCTGAGTTCCAATTAGGGAATTAGCTGCCGACTCTAGTTTGTCCAAAAATAGTTCGTAATTTGCAGAAGCAGAACCTGACAACTTTATATTTAATATTTGATCAAGATAAGAAGATGCCAACACACGTTTATCTTCATATTTATTTTTTAGTGATTCCAAAATTAGGGAATAATTGTCTGTGGTAGGAGCGATAAAAACGGCTTGCGCTTTAATGGAGAGTTTACCTATTAAATAATATAATTTTTCCAAATCACTTAACATTTTATTTTCGTGTACAGTGGTTTTAAGCGAGGTAAGAAACAGTGGCCAATTTTTTATATCACCGTCAAAACTCACTATTTCGATAGGCGGGAGTGACGGACGGTACCCGCGGGAAAGGCTTGTCCGGTCAGACGTACTTTCAGTGCTGACTCTCTGCGGCGACAGTCTTTCCATGACCAGTTTAATATAACCATATAATTTCTCGAAAGCGGTTACCGGTTTATAAGAAGGTTGGGCATTCGGATTGCTAGTGATTAAAAGTGAGTTATACTCTGAAAGTCTGTACGAAGTACCTCAATTATCTGCGTACAAGCCAAAAATAGTTATATATATCTATATCATCAGAAGTACGAGAAAGATCGTACATTTCTTGCAAACTCTCAAACAATTCATTACGTTTTATTTGTAAAAGCATCAACCGTTTCTCTGAAACACTGGGTTTCTTAGGTTTATCCTTATCCTCTGTGCTAGACATTATGAATTAGTAGGTATATTATAGAAATAATAAAACGTAGCGAATCTAACTTTAAATTAGTGACTAAACAACAAATAACCTGTAGATAACTAATTTACAAATATATGAGTACTTCTTGTATTAAATTAGCGGCTAAATAATAACATACAGTAAACCAATTTAGTAGGTATGTGAGCAACACTATCAAAATTAGTCTAACCGTAGCGAATATCTCTAGTAGATCGACAAAGCGGTAAACATATACAAGTATAGTATAAACAAGAAATGAAAATTTGTCTTTCTACTATGGTGTTAAATACGTTTTCATATGTAAACACAATAATATATATTGTACGATGTGAATCTACAACATTAGAATATAACGTGAAATACAAATACCAAAATACGATTATAATAACAATTTTAGTTGTAATTTTGCGATAAATTTCTTAAGCGGCTAAATAAAGCGGGTAGAAATATAGGTATTTGTACAGCGCGTCGACGGCGGCGTCAACGTGGCGTGTGCAATTATTATTACTACAATACTTGAAGTAGCAATTATTATGATGTATTAATAATGCCAAATAAACTAATATATGTGTAACAATACCTTAATTATGTTTCTCATATATGGCGAATGCCGATACAGACTAGGTATTCGATAGGTTATTTCTGTTTCTAGAAAGTACTTTGGATAGGATACGTGAAATTTGGCTTTACTGGATAAAGGAAAACGAATAGGGCTGATGGACCACAATCCGTCTCGAAGAACCACAATGATACGTAACGAAAGTGCACCATTGAACAGCGGTATGCAAAATTAAGAAAATAAAAGTATGTATCAGACAGACTTGCGGTTGACCATACAATCATCAGGTGAAGGTTCGATGCGGAAATTATGCGGTAATAAGGGAATTCGACTGAACTGTCTTTCTTCTTACTGCTTTCTTAAAGATTTGCACAAGCACACGCGGAGAATTGGTTTAATTTTAAATTTCACTGTTTAAGGTCGCGACTAGCGTGCACGCTCGATGATATTCAAAACAAAAGTGAATTAAAAATAGCGGCCCCTTACATCCGTGCTTTTGCTCCTCGCCTTTTTCCAGGCGTTCATATCTTCTTTTCGCAATCGAACGTAAGGTTTTCGGAAGGATAATATTAACAGGGAAAAAAAGCAAATACAGCGGTAACATTTGGGTTTCAAAAAATATATAGTTTTTATGCGCATCGATATCGGAAATTACGATATTGGTTTAGTATACGTTTCAATATCTATATACGATTTGTATCACCCACTCCTTACGCCCATATAACCGAAGCGGTAGGCAGAGGATGGTCGTACCAGGTTACCTACGCTTAGCCTTTTTGTCCACTTATTTATTTATTGGCTTTATAATTTAAAATATTCTTCAGCTCTTTCACTTGTATAATCTTATAATATGCATCATACTAAATGCAGGGGTTTAAGATTTATGGGCTCTACACATAGATAAGGTTGCTGATTTCACTGCCTTACCTATGTGTAAGGCATCATTAATTTGTTGCAATTATTAATATTAGAGTATTAAATAAAATTATTATTACTCATTATTAATAAACTTTAATAATTTGACCTAAGAATTAAGAAAACAGTTACATGTGGATATAGAAGTGTAAGTCTCTACTTAATGATGACTTCATTCAAAATTATGAAAACATTATGAAATACGATACAGTCATATATTTAAAAAAAAGTACAAAACCAAAAAGAGTAAAATTTCAAATGTAAACTTCAACTCGGGAATATTAATTTGGCAAAAAAATTACATTCTTAGTATATATAACATACAAATTTGCAACTAAATTAGTATTTACATAAGACACCCAAACGCTAATAAATTAAAAATTCACCTTCCAAAAAAGGATAGATTATATAAGTGTGGAACAAAAAATATTAAAAGAAAAATTGATATGGCGTACATACTTTTTATACAAACAAAATATTTGGTTTTATTTTTCCAAGGATTTGTTTCAAAGTGTCTAATTTTTAAGAGTTTTAGTGATTTTCATCCTTCAAACGATCTAAATGATTATTTTTTCAAATCAAAATGCTTGAAATATTTACAAAAAACGATTGAATTAAATAAAAATAATAATATTTGCATTTCATTACATTACAATTTATTATATTCTTAAGAGTTCCCGTCCACGCCAGACTTTATGAAGGACCAATGATCTATCAAATAGTAGATACTAGGCAGTAGTAGCGGATACAGACGTTATATTATTAACTATCTAGTACAATTACACATCTTGCCTTTTATGTAGCATATAAAAATCAAAAAGCAGAAAAAGCGGGAGGGCGTTTTATAAACGAAAAAATAATGGATCTATCTAAAAGCCATCGTTACTAAATTGTATATTATGCCAATCATTCAAAACATGTCCAAAATTTATATTTAAGGGCTGGATGGACTTCATAATTTTTTTTTAATATTTAAAAAGTTGTCTAAATAAAATGCCTGAAGATCACAAACGTTGTGCACAAATTTTTTCATGACACTGCGATGATAATAATTAGTCGCGTTATATATTACAACATTATAACAAAACATTAGGATTTATTGATAATGTCTTTAAATCCAATGGTTAATTGATGGCTAATGTAATTAGTTTTTATGATACGAAACATTATAAAAAAATGCCTTCCCAGTTTTTTTTTTACCACATTGAGTAATTTGTAATTTGAGAATGTTTGCGCAGTAGTAACATGTGTTTTCAAATTCACAAATTTCCAAAACTGTTGTTTTCATTAATTTCTTTGTGGCTAAATTTTCGATTTTAAATTGCTGTTATCTGCATCACATTTTTAAGGCTGCACTCTCACTCACTCTCATCACTTAGGGGTATGAAAAATAGATGTTTGTCAGGATCGCGAGGTCTGGCACAATACTCTCTCTCTAGCTCCTAAAGGATTTGGCGTAAAGATAGATGTTGACCGATTCTCAGACCTACTCAATATGCTCACAAAATTTCATGAGAATCGGTCAAGCCGTTTCGGAGTAGTTCAGTCACACACACCGTGACACAAGAATTTTATATATTAGATATATTAGGTACTAACTACCATTTTATGTAATTTATAAATACGAATTTACAATTTTCTTTATTGAAATCTTTCAAATATAATTATTCCAATAAAAAAAAATCTTTTTCTGTCCTATATTTACTAATTTCTTAAGTCATAATTTTGTATTACAAACATTTAATAAAATTAAACTTAAATCATTTCCACAAAAGCATATTCAATTATTCTGTGATTATAAATTATTAGTACCTAAGTAATTTATGTCTAATAAAAAGAAAAAAAGTGTTTAAACATTCCACATTTTCATATCAAAAAAATCATTAAATATGTAAAATGACTTATTAATTAATAGCTAGGACTTTAAATAAATCTTAAATTGAATTTCATTTAAAATAATTTTGATATCGGCAGGTAGATGATTGTATAATATCCGTATATCTATTACATATGTGCTTCTAAACATGGTTTTGTTTGCAATTTTTCCTAAAAATTGTATTATATTGTGTTGTGTTATATTGAATTGTATTATATTTATATTAAGTGCGTAAGCCTTTATAAATTGTGGATTTCAGAGTAAAGTACTCAAAATTACATTTAATAAATAAACAAATTTCCAATATGTGAATTCCTGATAAGGTCAAATATTTCCTGTATTTAAATAGATTCCTGAGAGTTGCATGCATGAGGATGCAAGTTATTACTTGTAAACATTTTTTTTTTGTAAAATAAAAGTTAAGTGTACGTCAACTGAATTGTCCCAATAAATAATACCATACGCTAATACTCGTAGTGGGTAACAGAACCATAGTATATATTCGCTTGGCGTTTCCGCCAAGATCGATAACATGGCTAGATTTGTTTTTATTCGTAGTGTCTATGTGTACCTTCCTGTTTAAATGTTGATTAGTTTCCACCCCAAGAAATCTAAGATATTCCACTTTCCCAATTCTTACTTTAGACTGATTTATAGATAACTAGCTGACCCAGCAGATGTTGTCCTGCTATTTTGGTATTAAAAATCTTTGGTGTGAAAAGTAGATGTTGGCCGAATCTCAGACCTTCTCAATTGCTCACAAAATTTCATGAGAATCAGTCTAGACATTTCGGAGGAGTACGGGTATTACCATTGTGAGACGGGAATTTTTTACATAAGATGATAACGGTTTAGTTTTATCACTACATAGTATAAAACAAAGTCGCTTCCTCTGTGCCAATATTCCTTTTTATGCTTAAATCTTTAAAACTACGCATTGGATTTTTATGCGGTTTTTTTTAAATAGATAAATTGTGATTTTTTTATTTAATTTACTACTTATAACAAAATGTAATTCATGAGACTTTTCAAAAATAACTATGATTATGTTATGATATAATTAATACTATTTTTATTTTTCGATTTTCTAAATGTAGTTAATATGCTTTTATCTAAAGAGCAATCAAAAAAAGTTAAAAAAAGCAAGCAATCAAAAAAACTAATAATCATTATTCACCGATACGATTACTTTCTTGATTATTTTCCGTAATTTGTAATTATGATTGAAGATTATACTATGTAATCGCAATCCTTAATCATTAATCTGATTACATTTTGATCTCTGATCATAGGTATCCAAATCTAAAGCTTGTGCAACTGCTTCCTGATGTATTTTTGCATCATAATCATTGTATTGTTCGCTAAAATGTGATTAATTGTTATCTATAGCAATATTGTGCAGTACATTCCTTCAAGTTTGGCAAATGCATCTGTGACACTCCCGTGGGCGGTGGTGATCCCTTCATCAGGTGACCCACTTGTTCATTTGCTTTCTCTTGTTTAAGAAAAACAAAACAAGCAACACTTTAATAGCTTGGGTACATTTTAAATTCAATGTAATTCGACGTCGCAGCACAGGAAATATAGTTTGCATACACCAAAACATCTTTTAATAGTATTTCTTGATCTTGTGTGTTCTTCATTGTACAAATTTTCCATTGGAGTGGAGGGATTTAATATTGGTATCAGTTTTTAATTCGTATTCACTGTCTCCAAGAAGCATGCCATTGCCAAACTCTTATTCTCAATTCTCCTGATGATGCTTCGGTTACGAAGCGAAACGTACGTTGAGTTTTAAGTAGTGTGTGTATTGTTGGTGCTACTAAAACAGTTTAGTGGTGTGTATTGTATGGAGCTGGATGTATTTGGGAGTTTTTAGCTTCCGGTCAGTCCAATTCATTCCTAGCGCACTATTTTGTCTGTTTTGTTACGCCATAATACGTATACATTTTTTGGCGGAAAATTGCAAATAAAATAATTTTATTTAGATCTAACTAATTTTTTTTTGTTTTATAAATAGCCTACCAGTTTTGTTTAAAACAGCATCAACTAGAAAATTTCATACATATAATTAGAAGACCTGATTCCGTTATACTTTTTCCTTTTGTGCATGGAGAATAGAAAACTCATCCTTTACTAGGCTCAAAACAAGAATAATTATTGCCCATCACACAGTTCAATACCATTATACATTGCTACATATCAATGTACCCTAACATAAAGTAGTTGGAAGTGATACGTACTACACATACCAATTCGGGCGACTCATTGCAGGACTCAACCACTTAGGTGGTCGCAACGTAACGTGACGTTACGTTATATTGCAACTTAAAAAAAATGTCCTGACATCATATATGATAATGGTGACCCCAATCAGCGAGCTTTGATATCAACAATTGAATTACATATGTTATTACAAATGTCTGTTACAAAAAAATCATAAAACGATACGGTCAATTACGTATACATGTGCATTGTATGACTTTTGTTTTTGTGTATTTATTACATTTCAATTTGTCACAAGCCAGTAAGTTTTGATAGAATTTATTTTCAATGTAGCTAACTAATTAAGATAGAGGATAAGAACAATTATTGTGCTGAATGATGTGCTGCATTAAGTACCCTAGACCCTACCTACGCATATTTTACAAATATTGAGTCACACTCAATTCATATTCGTGAGTACGAATGTTCGTACTTAGTTCTATCTTCTTCTAGTTAATAAACTGCCTTAGTTATATAATCTAATCACTCATGTTTTAAAAATATTCCGGTTGCGGTCGATTATATCGACACATTGCTACCTAAAAAACTTGTCCTGACTTTTCATATGTGATGATGGTAACCCCAATCAATCAGCTAACTTCGATATCAACAATGGAGCCAAGAAATGCTATAAAACGTGCATTCTTCTCCTCCCTACTCTCCACGCCACCCCCCGCGACAGAGTGGCGATAAACACAACAACAAAGCCTTACAATGAGCTACAACGTTACGGACGCGATACAATATCAATTTGTTTCTCGCCAGAGTACCTTCTTGACTCTTGACATTTGCTAATGCAACCTCAAAATGGATTGAAATCTGCGATTAATGGAAATATTCTCGATTTTGTATTGAGAGGCAAATTACAATGGTATATTGGTAACAGTCGTAACGATCATTTCTTTCGACATACTCATAATATACAAGTACTGTATTTTGTTAACTCCACATACTTATAATATACAATGTACTGTATTTTGTTAACTCCACATACTCATAATACACAATGTACTGTAGTTGTGTTATGGCGTAGCTCTGAATAAACCTACTGCAAATGTAACTCCAATTAAGAAAACTAGGGATTAGACCCCCCAAAAAATAAATTATTAAATTTTGCAAAAAAAACATAATAGTATTCATGGCAGCTCATATATCAGTATAGTCTCACAAGAAAATAAGATTAAAATAACATTTTAAAAGGAAATTGCTTTTCGCTCTAGTCAAGATGTTTCAGTAAAAATCAGGCCGGAAAACAAAACAAAACTGTGCGGATTCTGATTAGAGGTGACCGGAGAGTACGTAAATTATCTAACAAAATGTTATCAAGAGAAAAATACTCTGTTGTATCAACGGTAAAGCCTCAGAAACTGTGCATAGCTTTAAAGACTAATCTAGTTTAAATAATAAGAATTATGCCATTATAGCGGTATATTCTTTTGGTAAAATAGATATTATAAGTCTTTCTGAAGAGGTTTAAAAACAAAGCTGTGACTAAAGTTTTGAACTTGACGGATATTATAAGTCTTCTTATTTTTCTCGTAGTAGCTAGCATTGGGGAGGCACCTGTACAATACTTGTACAATAATTAAAGTTATGATACATTATATTTATAAGAGACTAGCAGCCCGTCCCGGCTTCACATGGGTGGATAAATTTCTAACCTTTCATGGAAATAACGAAACCTATGTTTATCAGCTCTAATGTCTGCTTCTAATAGTAAAGGATTATTTTAAATCGGTCTAGTAGTTTCGGAGCCTATTAAAAAACAAACACATGAACAATCAAACCTTTCCTCTTTAATATTATGGTGTTGATTATACACCGACAGCAGCTCTATCTACCGGGTCCATTTGTGTGCACGACGACTACGTTCCAGCTATAAATAGTTTTACACATAATATGTAAACGAGTAGGTTTATCAAAATCAAAAAATCAAAATCAAAAAATCTTTATTCGATACTAAATGCATTAACATTTTTAAAAGAGGGTAGCGTTTCCTTTTAAATGAAACAAAGCATTTGTGTTAGGAAGAGCTGCTCTGTCATAGCTCAATGTAGATGTTAAGGTAGGTGACACACTAGGTAAAAACAATTTGATTACAAATATTTTTAAAATAATTACTTATTATTAATCTTATGATATTTAATTATTATTATGAATTGAAATTTGTAACATGTGCAATTTGCATGCATTCATGCGTGTTGGTATGAATATTAAACATTTATGTGTGTTTGATTATGTATGTGTGTGTGTATACGATCTACGCTTTGTTAAATTTTTGGGGTCGTATTTTAGCGATTTGTGTAATTTTAGTACCACATTAAGAATATATAGTTGTCGTACTGTTAGTATATCACATATTGTGTATAAATTTATTGTGGGAAACCAAAAAGTTTTAAAGCTCATCACTTTAAGCAGATGTCGTTGTGCTCTTTCTAGTTCCAAGAAACTCGTTTTAGTGGCACCTCCCCAGACTGGAATACAATACACCAACACAGACTGAGCCAAAGAAATATATAAAACTTTTAATATGTTTTTATCAGCTACGTACCTTATTGTTTTAAAAAGCCACGTCAATTTTCGGATACGAGACATCATCAGTTCTAAGTGTGCATGCCATGACAGGCGCTGATCAACCATAACCCCCAGGTATTTGGTACAACTGATTCTCACAATTTCACTGCAAGTACAATCACTATCACAATTGTAGTGAATTTTTAGTTTGAAATCAGGATTTGGTTGTGAAGTTTCATATTTAGTAAAAACTATGAAGTTTGTTTTTTGTATATTTAGGGTTAATAAATTTAGTTTTAGCCAATTAGCTATAGCAGATAAACCCCTGTCAGCTACTTCTCGGACCGACTCCCATGAATTAACAGTAAATACTATTGCCGTGTCATCAGCATATGAAAATATTTGTCCGTTATCTATTTTTAAGTTGCAAAGATCGTTTATATAAATTAAAAAAAGAGTTGGTCTGAGAACACTACCCTGCGGAACGCCATACGTCACTTCTGCCTTTTCACTAATGCAGTCACCTATTTTGATACATTGGTTACGATTTCTGAGATAATCAGCCATCAGAGCCAGTGGAGTTCCTCTGATACCAATCCTCTCAAGCCCATCCATAAGAATGGGGACAGAAACCGTATCAAATGCTTTTTTTATATCCAGAAATACTGTGACACATTTTTTACCTCTGTCTACTTCTTCTTTGATATGCGATGTTAGTGCAATAACAGCATCTTCAGTAGAAAGTTTCTGTCTAAAGCCGAATAGCGAGTTAGATAATATTTTGAATTTTTCTAAATAATTTATCAATCGTACGTTTATTATTTTTTCCATAACTTTAGATAATGCAGAAAGTACTGAAATAGGTATATAGTTTGAGATATTGTCTCTGTCACCAGTCTTATGGATAGGAGTAATTACCGCTTGTTTAAAGACGGAAGGGAAGACTCCCTTGTTAAAGCATTGGTTGATTAAATGGGTAATTATAGGTACAATTATATCACTTGATAATTTTAAGAATGTTGTTGGTATGTTGTCCCAGCCCGGAGATCTGTCCGATTTCAAACTTGCTAATGTGGTATACACTTCGTCATTGCTTGTTTCTAGTAAAACAAATGATGATGCTTGAGAACATCTTACATTATGATGGTGTGCTTGCATTGGGGAGGCTGCTGCTAATGTGGGAGGCCCGAGCGCCACCTGCCGATGGTTGTACTCCGGCGTCGTACGGAGTATGGCCCTGTATGGGGCTCCTGTCTGGGCGGACGTCCTCGGTCGCGCCAACAAGACCCTGCTGCGACGTCCGCAGCGGGTCATCGCGACCAGGGCGATACGCGGATACCAGAGGGTGTCCTGGGCGGTAGCATGCGTCCTCGCGGGAGACCCGCCCTGGGAGCTCCAAGCGCGTGCTTTTGCCGATACATACTTCGCGATATTGTTGGCGAGGGCGCGCGGGGAGCTCCTGGCGTGGGAGGACGTGAGGCGAATGCAGAGGCAGGCGTGGGAGACTACGTTGGAGCGGTGGAAGGAGGACCTAGCCCCACCTGTCCCTGGTCGACGGTGGAGGCTATCCAACCGGTCCTCCGAGGGTGGTTGCAGCGGCGGTTCGGGTCGCTGACGTTCCGGCTTGTGCAGGTGCTTTCCGGGCACGGATGCTTCGGAAAGTATCTGTACAAGATCGCGAAACGGGAGGCGACCCCCACCTGCTACGAGTGCGGGGCGCGAGAAAATATGGCGTCCCATACGCTAGGAGAGTGCGTCGCCTTCGAACAACAGCGGCGTACTCTCTCAGCGATCGTAGGAGAGGACCTCTCGCTGCCGAGCGTAGTCAACGCTATGCTCGGTAGTGACAAGTCCTGGCAGGCGGTGGTCTCCTTGTCTCCTTTTGCGAAGTAGTCATGACGCAAAAGGAGACCGCGGAGCGGGCCCGGGAGGACGATCCCAACTCAGGCCTGCTCCGGCGCAGGCGGACCGGGGGCGCGAGAAGGTGTTTCATCCGCCTTCAAAGTGCTTCCGATGCGGGGCTGCCGGGGGGAGTCGGGTGGAAGTCCCCCGACTCTGGCCAGCACGGCCTCGCACGCCTGGGGGGCGACTCCAATGGCCGGAGTCGCTCCTTGCCGGGCGGCAGGAAGGTCATCGTGTGGTTTTTAGTCGGTTCGAGTCCAACATAACCCGCTACTCTTCCCCCTGAGAGCGGTGGGTATCCGGGGGGATTTTTCACACTTAAAAAAAAAGGTTACAAAGGTTACGTCCCCCCTAGGGTACCAAGCCTTGTCGTGGCGGGGGGCTCAGTACCTGGGGTGCAAGCCAGCACCTTCCAGTGTAAGGCCTGTTGCCACTGGAATCCCCGAAGTGGTGTTCGCTGTGTCTCCGTGCACCTTTTCAGACGACATGCGGCCCCCTGTTGAGGGGGGCTTTGCAACGGGGATCGCGAGAGCCAGCGCCGCTGGGGCAGTGCAAGAGTGCCAAAGTGTCTCCACAGCCCCGGTACCTGGCGAAGGGAAGGACACCGTGGGGTTTTCGTGAGTAGGAGTCTTACATAACCCGCCACTTCCCCCAGGGTACCAAGCCTTGTCGTGGCGGGGGGGGCTCAGTATCCAGGGTGCAAGCCAGCACCTTGGGGAAGCTAATTGGTACCTCAACGCCGGGCACTAACCTCGTCGGCGTGTCCGTGAACCTAACCTAAGGGGGGGGACCTAACCTTTTTTTTTACGTGGGGAAATCCATCATGGATACCCGCCACTTTCGGGGGAAGTGGCGGGTTATGTAAGACTCCTACTCACTAAAACCCCACGGTGTCCTTCCCTTCGCCAGATACCGGGGCTGTGGAGACACTTTGGCACTCTTGCACTGCCCCAGCGGCGCTGGATCTCGCGATCCCCGTCGCACAGCCCCTTTCAACAGGGGGCCGCGTGTCGTCTGAAAAGGTGCACGGAGACACAGCGAACACCACTTCGGGGATTCCAGTGGCAACATGCACCCCCGTACCTGCCCCAACCTCATCTCGACCGGGCGGGCTAGATGGAAAGCCCGCCCTCTTCTCTGCGGGCCATGCTGCCGCCTTCCCACGCGGGCCAAAAACACAGGCCCGCTCCGGCGCAGGTGGATCGGAGGCGCGAGAATGTGGTTCCTTCGCCTTCAAAGAGCTTCCGATGCAGGGCTGCCGGGGGGAGTCGGGGGACTTCCTCTGGCCAGCACGGCCTCGCACGCCTGGGGGGCGACTCTAGTGGCCGGAGTTGCTCCTCTTTTAGCGCAGAGGGAGGCCCGGTAAAGACCGGGCCGTAGCCGCGGAGCGAGATGCACTTAAAAAAAAAAGGTTAGGTTAGGTTAGGTTAGGTTCCCCCCCGAGGGTCCGATCCTTGTCGTGGCGGGGGGGCTGAGTAGCTGGGGTCGAGCCGGGACCCCGGCGAAACCAATACGGACCAGGAGAGCGCTCCTCATTACCCCTCTGTGGTCAAGAGGGGACACGAGGAGCGCACACTCCTTGGGTGGGCTGCCAGAAGGGGATCTTCGGATCCAGCGCCGCCGGGGCAGTGGAAGAGTGCCAAAGC
>NJDC01002404.1:20413-32712 GCA_002245475.1 Calephelis virginiensis
ACAATGTTCCATCGGACATCCCTTACATCCTCCTTTCAACTGTTTTTCCATACACTTTGGGAGATTTTGCCAGATTATGGGATAGTCGGGTCCCAGCTGCGTGCGGTGCAGTCAATGTATTTAGACTGTAAAGCATGCGTGCGGGTGGATGGCAACATATCGCCTTGAATTAATGATTATAAAAGATCACATATGGCGCACAAACTATAATCATACAGTTTGGGAACAAAGTAGTTGGTCTTGAGAAATGAAGATGGCGTTCTTATTAACAAGATATTAAAATTTATTATGGTCGAATTTCGACCAATGGGCGACCACTTGTACTGTTAAATGTGTCACACTACACGGTCTTTGTATTTTACAAAAATGTCACTACAACATCGTATGTTGCTTCTTCAATAACACTCTTAACATACTTATTTTATTAATTTTGGTATTATCGTCTCAGGGGGATTATGTATAACAAAACTGTAAATAAGTACAATATGAATTTAACACAAGATATCTCATTCGTTGCTCGCTTTTGCTTATTATAATATTACGTATAATTTTTGTATTTCTATATCATTTTTTCTCACTAGCCCGCTTCCTGTTTGTATTCAAAGTGCCCGAATCCAGACATAAAAATAAATATTCAAATTTGAATGTTTCTGCCTACGTACTGTATCGATCGAAACATCTTATGTTTGGTCTTTTAAATCCGGGCTCACTGAATAATAAGCACGACGAATTAATAGCAGTTATAACAAGAGATATACTAGCAATTATTGGGTCTTGGATCTAGAGTAGAGACACCGCTTTGCCACCCGTAGTGCCTGGGTATGAATTCCGTCACACTCCTCGCAAACATAGTATTAAAGCTCGTGATGGTAGCGGTTGAAAAAGCGTAGTGACATTTTTGTAAAATACAAAGACCGTGTAGTGTGACACATTTAACAGTACAAGTGGTCGCCCATTGGTCGAAATTCGACCATAATAAATTTTAATATCTTGTTAATAAGAACGCCATCTTCATTTCTCAAGACCAACTACTTTGTTCCCAAACTGTATGATTATATAAGATTTTAAACTTAAATCGTCGCGAATTAATAACGTGGTCACGGCCTATGCAACTAAGCCGAAATATCGACAAATAAAATAAAAAGAGATCGTGAGTATCCCGTATAAATAATTAAAAATGTATGATTATAGTTTGTGCGCCATATGTGATCTTTTATAATCAATATTGTGTGTGTTAAATGCATAGTAGTACGTGTAATGTTTTATTTTTTGAATTAATGGACTTTATAAAAATCATTAAAAAAATTAGCTTCTCCTACACATAAAATATAAGTGTGCCAAATTTCATACTTTTTTACAGTGCAATTTTCGTAAAAAGCTTTTGCTTCTCGTATTAATATATTATAGATATAAAGAGAAGTTACACTTAATAATGTGATTGTTTTTGGCAATCGGTATGACATATAACGTAAATAAAATAAGATACGAAATCTTTACATATAAGGAGAATTAATCATAGTACCTACAGTTTATACAGTAAAGATTTAATTGCCTTTATGTTAAAACTTATGATACAGTTGCTTATATAATATGAGTGGAAGAAGTCAGAAACACTTCAATGCCCTTGATTTTTACCAGAGCGGTGGTAGTTACCAGTTCTGAAGGGAAGATGCAAAGCGCTCTACCAACTACCACTTACTTATGACTATTTGATGAGTTTATAAAGAATTGGTTTTTATTTAAAAAGTTTACAAAACATGTTGAAATAAAGAAAACAAGCAATAATAAAAATAAAGAAAAAGACGGGTTGTACTCCGGGAGTGCCGGCAGAAGTGAAAACTTGAAAATAAACGTTTTGAATTTTAGATATTTTGGAATGGCAAGGGAATCATTTTTCACGAATTGATTTAATTATCAGTATGAAAGTACTATTATTTATGCTCAAATATTATTTTCATGTCAATAACCTGCGTTTGGCTTGACAAAAACTCGCTAAAGTAAGACCACGTGACGGCTAGGAGCATCGTCATATTATCTTTATAATGAACATTACTCGTCTACACATAAACCTTATTTTCAAGATGGAACAAATAGAGCAATGTCTGTTGACGTATCTGCTATGTATTATCCATTGCGAATCCTATACTCTCCGAAAATATCTAAGCAATACAAAAAAAAAACAATGAAACTACGTTTTTATTTAGATCTCGCACCGTCTTATTCGCGCATGCGCCCTGCGACGTCTTACGATCTGACGATCTGACGCGAGTTTAGAAGTTTTTTCCCATTCCAAAAAAATGCGCAACGCCGCAAAAGCAGTTTTCACTTAAAATAATAAAACCCCATGTCTTTAAAACATTTTTATATTAAAACTAGCTGATCCGGCGAATAATCTTCGTATCGCTTGACATTAACAGCTACTAACAGTTTGTATGGATAAAATTAAAGATTATATAGTATATAGAATGTACTCTGGGAACCTCTTTGCTCCTTATGTACCTATATCAATGATTTACCGTACTTACTACGTAAGAAATAAACATGGAATAGTACCTATTGTTCGCGGATGACTTTTCACTTTTATTTAAAGTGAAAATGCAAGTGGGCAAGTATGACGTAACGAACACTGCGATTTCATAAGTTGTATACTAGTTCAATGTAAACAATCTTTTTATAAATAAAAAAACCTAAATGTATCAAATTTTCAATGCCCAATGTGAGGCAAGTAGAAACTAATGTACAACTTAATGGGAACAAGTTGGACCCTGAAGATTCCACTACGTTTTTAGGAATCACAATAGACAAAAATGGGACCCGCACGTTGAAAATTTCACAATAAGACTGAGCTCAGCAGCTGGCAGCATTAAACATATGCCGTTAAAAAATAAGACTGTTAACTGATGTTGACACCGCTGGGATTGTTTATTTTAGTTATTACTAAACTATCCATATGACTATATACATAGTCATCTCTGGTCTTCTTCTTCTTCAGTCTTCTCTGGGAGAGTTCTGCCGATGTTAATATTATATTTGTTTTACAAAAGAGTTTCCCTGAGAGAAAAAAATCGAAGAAATTAATATTCTAATTGTTACTTCGCAGTACATATCTGAAAATTTAATATATGTTCAGAAGAATTTTTACATTCATTCAAAAGATATTGTGATATACATCATGTAAATACAAGGAATTAACACAATCTTGATGTGCAATGTGCATGTGTCCCGTCTCCACAAAGTTAGCCTTTCTTTCACAGGCCAATGTATAGTCTTGTACAACAAACTTCACGATTATATGACAGACCTGCCATTAAATAAATTTAAAAATTGTGTCAAAGTGAAATTGTACAAAAGGGGATACTATATCATTGCGGAATATCTGTCAGATTAGAGTGCTTGGGATTAATTGCTCCTCATACCAATCTCTTAATAGTAATAATGTGTGATACTATTATAAATAAATATGTACAGAATAAGGAAAAGTATCTTCACGCCCATATCCCCGATGAGGTAGGCAGAGGTACAAACAAGGCACCCACGACTAGCCGAAGACACTTCCCACACGTCCCATAGGTGGCAAGCCTATCGCCAACCGGGCACATTTCCAATCCCGACCAACATTTTTTTTAATTAGAAAATTGGAAAAATCCGATTTTCTTTATGTTGGCCGATCCAGGACCTGATGCAGTCAAGTCCAACACCCGGACCACTAAACCACAGAGGCGACAGACTACAGAATAAGGAAAAAAAGACAAGCTGAGTTTCTTGGCGGATCTTCTCATTGTGTAACCGCGTTTCGATCCGGTGGTAGTACTTAGGGTTCCGTACCCAAAGGGTAAAAACGGAACCCTAATACTAAGCTTCCGCTGTCTGTCCTTTGTCTGTCTCCAGGTTGTATCTCATATACCGTGATAGCTAGAAAGCTGGATTTTCACAAATGATGTATTTCCGTTGCCGCTATAACAACAAATGAAATGAATAATGCTTATTATCACGTGGTTCAGGTATAAACAAAAATACAAATTACTGAATGTATGTAGTGTGATACAGTTGTGATTAATTTAATGCATTTGCAATCACTTTTAAATTAATAACCTACATTAAAAAAAAATTGGAGTAAACGAATTGGAGATCGGAGTAAACGCGTTACAAACGTACTAAAAAAACATACGTTCGAATTGATATCATCCTCCTTTAATTATTTAATAGTATTATAGTACAAAACATGTTGCACGTGTTGATTATTAACAGTTGTAAACTGATAACAATAGTTGTAATAAGATCGATAGTTTAAACATTGGTATATTTATTTTTCAGTATATTAAGACATTTAGAAGAAATACCACATTTAAAATGGCAACACATAAGTATTAACCGGTAGATAAATGGTGGCTTACTCGCCAGTCAAGGTTATAAAAACGTGAGTGTTGTATCTGAGTGCTATTTAATATTTAGTGTGAGTGCCGAATAAATGTTTGATTGCATAATTGAGTCAGCTGTACATATTGTTTTAAAGGATTTGGGGTACACACTGCTTGTTATTATGTTTTTGATTTAATCAATACTATTTAGAACAGTGGTCGGTAAGTTTGTTTATTTAGTATAGGTAGGTTATCTACCTATATCGTGAAGCGGCTGACGCCCTTGACCGTCCGAATGCCGCCGAAGCAATTTGTTTATAAAGTTGAACGTTGAAAATAAATTAATAGAATAATAACAATATTGGAAATGTCTAAACAACCATGTAATATTTACTACTAGTCGTGATATACATACTAAACATATAATATGTATTCTAGAGTAGCGGTTACAGGTATTAATTAATTAATAAATTTAAAAAACCCTAAGATCCATACATATAAACAAATATGTTCAATACATAAAATCCTACCCATTTTTTGCATTACCATCACCATGTGTATGTTTTTTGTTTTGTTTTAGCTACATGTACCAATGTGGGGCGCCCAACACTAATTTAAACTTGTTATTTTTGAAAATTGAAAAGTTTCACAGAAGTGTTCACATCACAGCCAACGCTACGGCAATTATCGTGTTCTACGGATTTTAGATCCTAAAATCATTAATTAATGGCCTACAGCTGTAGTCCAATAACCGTAGCAAAATCTACGGCCTTTTACAGTATTAAGTAAATAAGTACTATGATTAATTTTTGAAAATAATCAAACTTTTAGTATATGTTACATAGGTATTTAAGTGAATTGATTTAATAAGTGTATCGCCTCTGTGGCCTAGCGGTCCGGAGGTTCGAATCCCGGGTCGGTAAACAAAAAGAAAATTGGATTTTTCCAATTTTCTAATAATAAAAAAAAATGTTGGTCGGGATTGGAAATGTGCCCGGTTGGCAATAGGCTTGCCTCCTATCACATTGTGGGACTTAGTATCCTTGGCTAGTCGTGGGTGCCTTGGTTGTACCTCTGCCTACCTCTTCGGGGATATGGGCGTGAAGATACTTTTTTTTTTTAAGTGTATTACCTCTCTCGCGATTCTCAATTAGTGATTGGTAGAAAAATTGAAGAAAAGGGAGAAATTGCTGTCATTTAGGTTAGTTAATCTGTATTTAAACTTAAAACTGATAGTTTGTTAATATGACTTAACATTGAGAAAATAAATCATGTAGGTAGTTATAAATTACACATATATTTGAATTATGTACATTATATTTTACCGTCTCATTGCTCGCTAGCACATATTCCTACTTCAAAGAGTCCAATATAATCACTACGTTTTAAGAGACGGCAATACCTATATTTCGTTCAGCTCTGAAATAAACGGCAAATAACACCAACCACACAATATTGTAGCGTAACCATAAACTGTACAATGTTGGCCCCACTAACAAGTTGTCATAATTGACATTGGATAGTGATGGGACAAGTCGATAATTATTTACGACAAATGTTAGTGATGTGCTATTTTTTCGATAAAAATAGCCGCCACAACTCAGTATTATTAAATTTCCAATATCGAAATATTACTACCAGATTTACTGGACTTCATGACTTCATAAAAATAATAAATAAAAGTCGATTTTTTGATTACATGTTTAATAATTAACACTAGAATTTTGCCATTTTCTGCAGAATATTATTTGTCATGATTACAAAATTTTATCATAGTAAATTTCACAAGTACCACTGCACCACTTACCTTACGTTACACGCAAACCTAAATTTTACGACGTAAACCTTACAACTTTTATCGTTTATCGACGAGGCACAAATTTGTTGAACCAGGTTTGAACGATAAGTAACATAGTACTGTAATTCTGAGTCTGAGTTTCATTAATTTTGGTATTTGTGTACAGGGTGCCCCACGGTAAATGTAATAAAGACACTATTATATACTTCATCTTTAAAACGAACAATGTTTTGAATATTTCAACAGACGTTGTCCATTACATTACATTGACATTCATTTTGCAAAGTGGCTATGCTATGCTATTTTAATATATACACGTAAATCTTAATCTTCTTTAAACTTAACGGAACATGCATGAAAATGTTTTTTTGCACACAAGATCTAAACACAATAACACTAAAATACACTAAGTTAATGGCATTAAAACTTCCAATGATGTACGAAAATCTAAAAACAGTAAAATTAATAACTATACACTAATTTGAAAATGCAGTTTAAAGAAGTAAAACTTTTAAAACAATTTCTCAACAACGTGTTTCTCAACAACAAAGATGGAAAAATTTATATTTTAACAGAGGGTAGTTGTCAGTTGTCTCATAAACGATATTGCCAATCGAACGACACAAAAATGGTTGCTGAAAGATTGGTATTTGTGACCGGTTGAAACAAATTTAAAATTTACATTCAAATTACATCTTATAACACTTGTAATAAAGTTTAAAATGGAGTGCACGTTGCAATAAAGTTTGTTGATGTTCCATAATGTCCACCCACTGGCCTACTCCACCGACCACCGGGCAGGCGTTTGTGTGATGAACATTTAGATGTCCGAATTTCCAGGTCTGGATGTTAATAAATTATTAATTCGGGAATCTAAAAACTGTTGACTACAACTGATTCTATCTATGTACCTACCTGGGTACCTAATTTACGTTGAAGGCTTATATTAAGAGCTGTAGCAAACCAGAATCAGAAAAAATTGTATTCACGTGAACCATACAAGTGATATTTGTGCGCGTCGACATTTTATAAACTACCACCGGATCGAAATCGCGGCCACACACTGAGAATGTCCGGCGAAAGAAACTCAGCGGGCTTGTCTTTTTTCAATAGTTACAACATAGATTAGATTAAAAATACGAATTACAATCTTACTTTAACTTAAATAAAAAGTATAACAAATCACATTACAAATTGCAGCGCGAGTTTGAAACCTCTATCCCGAAGCATGTTCGTCTTCTAAATACTCTGAGATCGTATAATAGTCTTTTTTACAAAATTTTGCTTTTATACATTTTTTAAACTTATTTAAAGGTAGATCTCTAATGCCAATGAACAGCTTATTGTAGAAACGAATACCAAAAAGGATTTACTAATTTTATGGAGACGAGTTTTGTATACAGCTACATTATTTTTATTTCTCGTACTTAAATGGTGAATGTCACATATTTTTGTACACATATGTTTTTTTTAACATACATTAAATTCTCATAAATGTATTGAGAACTGAAGATTAAAAACATTTATTTCTTTAATTTTTTCTCGGAGGGAATCCCTTACATTAAGATTGTAAATAGCTGTAATGGCTTTGTTTTGATTTCCCCAAAGAAGTATCTCATAAGACAATGAAAATAGCTAAAATACACTATTCGGGCCATTTCAACAACTGTCAAAGTTCTTTTTTTTAAAAGCTTTTATTTAACTTGCAATGTATGTATGATAGTTCGGGTGGAATCTTTGAACTCAATTTTGAAGCAGATATCTTCAACCGATTGAGCTGAAATTTTGTATACACTTTTTGTTTGGATGACAATGTATGATAAAATACGTGACGTCATTCTAAATCCAATATGATGGCCCAGCCAAGATGGCGGAATAGTTATCTTTAATGCGCTTCTTCAATATGGGTATCAAATGAAAGGCCTCGTTGAAATCAACTCTAAATCCAACATGACGGACCACCTAAAACAGCGGAATAGTTATTTTTAGAGTACTTCTACAATGTGGGTATCAAATAAAAGAGGTCGTTGAGATAATGTGACGTCAGAATACTAGCATATGAATTTCCTACTTTGAGGTTAGATCAATTGTTGTTACTTGTCGAAAAACCGACCTCACACCAATAAATGCTTTTTTATTGTTCTGAGACCAGATTACCAATTTTATTTTAAATTCGTCTTAGTAGCTCCAGCATTTATAGTGCATACCTATCTATAGCTCGGATAATCGCCTCTGTGGTCTAGCGGTCCGGGTGTTGGACTTGACTGCATGAGGTCCCGGGTTCGAATCCCGGGTCGGCCAACAAAAAAGAAAATGGGATTTTCCAATTTTCTAATAAAAAAAATGTTGGTCGGGATTGGAAATGTGCCCGGTTGGCGATAGGCTTGCCACCTATCACATTGTGGGACTTAGTGTCTTCGGCTAGTCGTGGGTGCCTTGGTTGTACCTCTACCTACCTCTTCGGGGATATGGGCGTGAAGATACTTTTAGCTCGGATAAGAACGTTGCGGCTGGAAAATATCAATATTTGAAATATTTTTTTAATAAAAGTACTCACCTAACATATGAAAGAAATGGTTCGTTTTAAGACGACACACATGACACAAGAGGTTATGCTGTCAGTTTTACCGCAGTCATTGAATTACGTTTGAATGATGGTTTACAAAATGTTTGCATATAAATACCATTAACCGCCTTACACAGTTCTCTGTCAAATTCAAAATTATATTTATTTCACGTTAACCTTACACTGGTGACGCGTCTATACAATACTAAATCTACCACCGGATCGGAACGCTTCCTCACACTGAAGATCCGGCAAGAAACTCAGCGGGCTCGTCCTTTTTTCTTATTTTAAAATATGTATACAATAAATAATGTAATAATTATAGGAGATTGGTATGAGGAGCAATTAATCCCAAGCGGTCTTATCAGCTAAATATTCAGCAATGGTATAATAACCCTTTTCATTTAATTTACATTTAACACATTTCTTAAATTTATTAATTGGAAGTTCTTTCACATAATTGGGAAGTTTATTGTAAAAGCGTATACATAGGCCCATGAAATAATGGCTTACTCTGTAAAGACGAGACATGCACAGCAAGATTATTTTTATTCCTTGTATTGACACAGTGTATAAAACAATTTCTTTTAAATGAATTTGAATTTCTGTGAACCTAACATCAAATTTTCAAAGATATACTGGGATGCTACAGTTAGAATTTTGATTTATTTGAATTTTTCTCTTAGGGAAACTCTTGGGCCTACGTTATAAATTGCCCATATGGCTCTCTTTTGTAAAATAAATATAGTATTTACTTCGGCAGAAACTACAATAACCCATCAGTCAATTCAATGGTAAAACTGATATCAGAGCCTATCGTGTAATGGCTAAGTATTGTACGAAGTTACGACCATAGTAGGTAGGTGGGTACTGTTGTACGTTTGTTGAAGCCGGATTTTCTGATAACACTTGACCAGACATAATGCCTTAGAAAATTCTGAATACAATTGTTATGATGCCTACCAGATTGTCGAGTTGCGCTAGTCATGAATCACATTGACTATCATATTCACTGCCAGCTCGTACCTACCTACCTACCTACCTACGTACAGGTAGATAACACGCAGCGCGCCAACGCAGTTCCTATCACTACCAAAAATATTTCTTATATTTCATTCATTTGGTGTGATAAACATTGGACTGTTAACATACAATTCTACATTAATTAAAATTTATTGCTAAATACACATTTATCATTTGTATAAGTGACCGTGCGACTTGCATATTAAAAATATACAATAAAATTTGATAATCTGTATTGGATAATATCACTACATAGTATAAAATAAAGTCGCTTTCTCTGTCCCTATGTCCCTTTCTATGCTTAAATCGTTAAAACTACGCAACGGATTTTGATGCGCTTTTTTAATATATAAAATTAAGATTAAAGACGAAGGTTTATATGTATATTTTATACCCCTGCGAAGCCGGGGCGGACCGCTAGTCTAATATAAAAATCAATTGATGTTTGTTAGTTTCGCTAAACCGATTTGGCTAATATTGGTTTCAAATTATTTGTTCAAGTTCAAGGAAGATTTAAAAGATAAGAAAAACAAAAAAAATGTGAAGAAACTAGGAAAAACAACATTTTAAATATTCCCATAGAAACTGATCGAGCGGAACGAAGTTCGCCGCGACAGGTAGTTTAAAATAAAAAAAAGTTATAAAGAATACCTAATTAAAGCCTTAAGACTGTAAACGTAGGTATGTTGTTTCTATTTTTCTTTTTTATCGGGCAAAAGCATCCTAAATCTATGGTTTAAACATCCTTCAAAAACGGAATTTTTAATGCTTGTTTTCAATCGCCCAAAGCTCTGACCTAGATGTGAACTTCTTTAGACTTTCTTCGAAAGATTTTTTTTTTTAAATAAATTTTTTTCTCGATATTTTTGCTACAATATAGTTTTGTTTCAACTGCGGGTAAATAGACAGGTTTTATGTAATTTAAAGAGGGATTATCTTGACATTGTGACAAAATTCAGCGCTAATTCGCTACTTCTGTCCCTCTCTAGAGGCAATACCTAGAAGTCGGTTAACTTACGCAAGAGGTTAGTACTATAGACTCAGGCTGGCAGCACATCAACACCACCTTGTGTCCATAAGTAACGAGCTTTTCTAACCATTAGGAAATAAGTATACTATGCTTAAGTAAATCTGTGCTCGTCTTTTACTAACTGTTGAGTTTGGTAACTGGCAGGTAATAGGTATAATAGGCAGGTAATAAGTAGGTAAATTCTTTAAAAGAGCTTTGTTCGCATACAGGGTACCTAACTTATGGTATATGAACTAAAAAGTTTTTTTATAGAATAGCTGTGCCCGCAACTGCACCCGCGTTTTAAAATTATTTAGTTCTCCTTCGGGAATCTTAGTTATTACCTATACTAAAAAGTAGCCGTCGTCATGTCGTCAGAAATTCTGTAAACGTCATATTGCGGCATGGAGCTCTTCTACAGTGAAGTTTTGTCGTTTTTTTTATTGGCGCTTTAAAACTATGGAACTTATTGATGGTACCTGGTGATCCTCCTGAGCACCAACCATAAAATATATTGATATATAGAAAAACGAGCTTATTTTAAGTATAAGCTATTTTTATCCAATGAAATTAAAAGAAAAGAGATGGAATATTTTAAACATGTCAGATTAGTCCGGACATGTCAACCTGTGACGTTTTACAAGGCATAGAAAAAAAGTCTTTGGAAATGACATGTAAAAACAAATCTGTCAGCACTACTCGTGTTTTGTTTTTTTCTATTACCGTTGAAAGAAGATAACTAGCTATAATTTGCAACTAATTTAGTGGATGTTCACCAAAATTACTGCAAATTTTTAAATACTTTCACATTACTATCTAGATTATATTTCTTTTAAGCTTAAAATAATCTTAAGAAAATATAAGATAATATGTTTAAGTTTTTTGTATACCCAATATGTACCTAATACGTACACTTGAATCATCCATCCATGCTATGTATGCTAAAATACGTCAGCAATATAATGTTTTTTTCATACAAAGCAATCATGGATCTTAGTGACAAAAATACACAAGATTAACATCAATATGCTTTATAAGACTATTGTTTCCCAAAACACGATTTTCACTTTGACCGATAGAAAAAAATGAAAAAGTTAACCTTTTTTTGAAAGCAAAACCCAACTGTCTACTTCAATTATGAAAATATCGATACTAGATTTGACATAAACATAGATAAGTATTATACCTAAAAGATAATCGTTTCAGTTTTTATATTTTTTTTCCAAATTACTTTTATAGTGTCAAAAATAGTGATTTGTCGCTTAAGACATTTACTTTAGAGCGTAATATTTCACAGTAATCATGGAACGGGAAAGTGCGGCGATTGGCTCTTCTGGCTGACTAAGGCTATGTTTCACAATGTCTAAGTAAAGTTCTAAGTAGGCTACTTAAAAATTAAGTACAAAGTAAAACATGTTTTTGCGTTTCACACTCTTCAAGTAACACTAATCATCACTTAAACTGCCCAGTAACTTATAGGTCGGACAGAGTAGCGATTAACTTATTTACTTGTCGAGTAAACTCTAACTTTCAACACAATATGGT
>NJDC01002404.1:46685-65206 GCA_002245475.1 Calephelis virginiensis
CCAAGTTCATTCTAAGACCCACCTGTTGGGAAACTCTATCGAGGTCACCGAGCATTTTGCTCAAGTCTTCCAGCAGTTCCGCCATGACCACGATGTCGTCTGCGAATCGAAGGTGAGTGATGTACTCGCCATTGACATTGACGCCGAGTCTTTTCCAGTCCAGAAGCTTAAAGACATCTTCCAGTGCAGCAGTGAACAGTGAATAATATTAAAATTGTGTATAAAAGTAAAGTCTATTAAAAAATAAATAGTGTCTATTAAATTAAAAGTTTAATTAATAATAATCTGTAAGAGACTAGTAAAGTTAGTCTGTAAAATGATGAATCCTGTATATTGAAGACATTTAACAAAAATAGGTGCAGTGACTCAAAAGGGGTTTTAGTCATTATTTTTTATTTAATGGGTTATATTATACAGATCAATCGATAAACCTTTCAATGTCATAAATTTAGTAGTTTAGAAATTACAAACATAAAACCTCCACAACGAATCCTTAATGCATACATATTAAAACTGTTCGTTACAATTAAGTAAAACCAAGTTGTAACTAAATAATATAGTGAAAACTTATTTCACAACTTGAAACCCAGAATTAGCATATCTTTCACATATATATAGATTAGATACTTAGTTGTTACTTATTTTATGTATTAATGTATTGTATTTTCTTTCTTTTTTTAATCTTGTACTTTTTCCTTATTTGTATATTTCTTTTTCTGAATGCTGGTTGTTTGGAAGAAATCGCTTATTAGCGATAAAACCGCCATTTGTATAAATAATCTACTTGCTGTTGTAATAGTTGTAGTACTTTTAATATGTTTTTGTTGTACAATAAAGAGTTTTTATTATTATTATGCTATATACATAAGTATCTTCACGTCGTTTCCCTTTCTGCCAGGACAACTTAAGCTTAAGCTGGCTTAAGGACTTTATTTATTTAAAAAAATGTTACTAAACTTACAGTAGTGTAAGTTTGTATGAGATAGCAATAATTATTTATTTATTTTTTGTGAAAATAGTACTTAATTTTTCTTTCACAAATTGTTATTACGTGTCAGGCAGGACGAAGTTTGACGGGTCGGCTAGTAATTGATAAATTTAAAATCACTACGTGCCGAATGTATATGTTAAGCATTGTCTCACAAGTTAAATATTGGACAATACAGCTGCACTGTTAACGGCCAATATTTAATAATCAATACTAATTCAAAACTTGCTGTCCAAGATTCATATTTTGATCCATTTTTATCTTATCGCTTGCCAATAACATATCTGTGGACAAAATAAGTAGTGCAATTAGATATAGGATAGGTCGGCGGATACGCAGCTGTCTTGATTGCTTGAAATCCCTCTTTAGAGATACATTATTAATATTGGCCGTAAGCGAGCCTGTGGATATCGTTTCATGGTCAGACTATTATCGCACATAGTGTAATCTTCAGTCTTGATTACGAATTACGGAAATTAATCAAGAAAATAATTGTATCGGTAATTAGTGGCTATTATTTTATAATCATAATTACGACTCCTTTTTTGATTACTCTTTTGACTAAATCATATTAACTACATTTAGAAAATCGAAAATGAAATAATTATTAATAATGTCAGTACAAAATCATACTTATTTTTGATCAGTCTCAAGCATCACGTTTTCTAATAAGTAGTAAATCAAATAAAGTAAAAAAAAATATTTGTTTGTGTGCTATTCAGAGCTTAAATTAAATTTCAAAGTACTCTCTATTCAAACATTTCTTCAGTGAGTATATGGGATTTTGGTAAATTGGTCATAGTGACATATAAGAATGCACCCACGTACCAAATCTTCGCTTCGAAATGCAATTGATAACGCGAAAAATCTTTTTTTGTATTTGACTAAGGATTTAAATAATGAAAGAGTCCGCACCGGGTGGCAATCCATGCCACCGAAATTCTATTAGCAGATTATTAGGAAATCGCAGGCATTCGTGATAAGATTGACTGAACCTCGTTTAGATATTATTAACAATCATTAAAAGTTTAATCAAATCTTTGCATACAATGATTATAATAGTCAAAAACTAACAATTACAATTGTAATCGTGATTTAAAGTTATTCCGATTAAAAGTAATTATGATTGATGTTGTCATGATAACTTTCAATCAGATTATTAATCTGATTACAAAAATTGTTGATTTTGCCCAACTCTGACAACGTGTCAGCATCCCATTGGTTGACAATCCAATTTTCGACACTGTTTAGTAAACGGCGTATTCAACGCGTTTAATTTTTTTGTAATAAGACAGTAAGAATCTATTGATCCATAATTTTGATGATTCGCGTAACGGGAAATGATCCAAAAAATATATAACTATAATACTAGAATCTCTAAAAACAAAAGATTGCTTGAACACACTGCCGTAAATTATTATGGACAAAGAACAATCGAGTATATAACTCCCAAATTGTGTAATAAATATCCTTTTCTCCTTGAGGACAACAAATTAAGGATAGGCTACTTAAAAGTAAAAACATATTCCTAAAAATTTAAGAAAATATGTAAGCTGCACGATATGATATATAAGCAAGTAAATTTAAAACATAGACACTGTAATTAATATAATTTGTAACTGTAAACAAAGCACTATATAAGCAAATTTAATAATAATAATAGTATGTATATGAGCGCATCGCCAACAAACTACTTCACAGTTTGGCGAAACTTGTTTAATTTAGATGTTAGTTATTCAAATAAAAAAAGCCTTTGAATTAGAAAATTTAAAATCATGAAAGTTACTTCGAATTCTGTACTGTAGCAGCGCTGCTACGATTTCCATAAAAATTATTACGATAACGATAACATTAACAAGAACGATAAGAAAGAATCGTGCTTGAGCTATAGCTCTACGAGATCTTTCTGAATTACCCGTTACGATTTGTTTGTATTTTTGTTCTCAATTATGGAGAGTTCGTATACAATTTAAATTCATTTTTCTTCCGAAAACTGACGTTCAGTATTTTCCTGATCATGGAAGTAATCTGATTAAATTCAACTTCATTGGAGTCTACATACTTATCAAGTCAACCCAGGTACAAATAAACGTCCTGTATAGTCTGTACGCGTCACATAACATTTTGTTGTCGTCGATTCGAAAATCAGATCTCGACAAACGACGTGTCAGATGTACGATTGATATCTCACGGCAAATATTGCTCAACTAAATTATTAAATTCTACGAAACGGTTTCCGCTGCTTGCGTTAATCAAGGGATTAGCATACTACACGTCTAACGCCACTGGCCGACAGCGGTGGCGACGGCTTATGTTCCCGACATATACAAGCATTTATATGATGAACATATCCAGAACCTAGTGTTAATTATATGTATTTAAGTATCTAATTATGTATTAAATAGTGTAGTTTAGAGTAGTATATGTATATATGTGTAGAGCAATGGCGAACACCCGTAAAACAAGCATATAGATTTGCTTACTTTAGGGTTTTGATAAATTTCTGTAATTTGTTTAAGACTATTTATTTATTTAGGTAATATCTTCAAATTTGTATAATAAAAGAGGAAAAGTTATTCGCTTGCCGTGTAAAGGAACATAACTTACAATAAAACAAATACTGGATAAGAGATTGTTACAGAGTATTTGGAACAAAATTTATGTATTAAGTCGGTACGCATATTTCGACTTGTACATTCGAACGCCTGGAAATTTCATGGTAGGTGCCACCCCATACAGCATCCGCCCCAAATCACTTCACTGTTTAAATCCCCCTATTTACCCACCTTATCAGCGCAATACACTCCTGACAGTGTGAGGGTGTTAATATTGCGATACCAATAAAATCAGACCAGTACTAAAATAGGAAAGAGGTCATAAAATTCCGTTGAAATACTTTATTTTTCGGGTTCTTACCCGCCAATTTTGCTTAGCCACAAAAACTGATTAACAAAATGTGTATCGGCACAGAATATTTAACTTGGTATCGGTATGAAATTATCTATACCTACTAGGTACAAAACTCGTTAAAACTAAAAAATATACGACTGAACAATTCTTAAAGTACAAGGAAGGAAGTATCTTTTTAGGAATTTGAAATGATCTGCATTACGCTTGACATTTTCTTTCCTGTTAGATTAATTTTATGTTTGTAAAAAACGGCGGCTAGGTTTCGAACTTTCGAATACTTTCGAGGATAGTAACTTACTGTGTTATGATGTCACTCAATGTGGTTGGTTAGTGATACTGATGGTGGCTGCTTAGAACTTTTATCGGTATTTATAAATAGTTGGGGTGAGGTTGAGATTATTGAATCTAATATTTGATTGGACCCTTTTCGTTTCGTGAAAAGTAACATATTTTATTAAGGGCTTCGTAACGCCTCTCTTTGAAACCAGTAAACACCTACACTTTCATCAGTTTTATCACAATATATTTCCTTAAAAAACAATCTACGTTGAAGTGTTTCGTGCACTCCTGCCTTCTTAAACTCCAGCGATATTCTTTACGATTTGAGTACAGTTTTTGCATGTTTTTTTAGTCTAGTTTTTTTTATTACTTGTACACTTCTCAAATCTCTCAAGCTCAAATTTAAATAAAAAAAGTTAAATTATTTCTTCATGTATTCTTTTGTGCTATCATTTTATTAATTCAAAAATCTACCATTGGACTGATCCAATCATAGCAACTTTTGAAATGGATGTTTAAATTAGCTTTTGTTTTATTTTAGCGTAGGTAGCCAAATACGGTTAAAATTAGCATTCTATGCCTTAAATAATTACAAGAAGTTTGTTTAAATGCAGCAACCAGAAGATATGGTGTACCAAATGACACTAAAACGAAGATTTGAAACTGATCTCACTCTTCAAATAGGAAACAAATTATTTCCAGATATTTTGAAATTGATACTCCGTTTGTATGGTACTATTGCGGTGTTACGCCAAAATATTATGTTACAAGTTACAAGTTTAGCTTTCAAAATGGCCAGTAGAAGTCTTGGCGTCATCGAGAGAAAATGTGGTTGCAATATTTTCGGATATATTAAATTTATGTATTAAGTATAATTTTCATGGAATTTCAGTTCAATTATAGTGTACAAAAAAAAGCATCTTCACGCCCATATCCCCGAAGAGGTAGGCAGAGGCACAACCAGGACACCCACGACTAGCCTAAGACACTAAATCCCACAATGTAATAGGTAGCAAGCGTTATCGCCAACCGGGCACATTCCCAATCCAACTGCCCGACCCGGGATTCGAAACCGGGACCTCATGCAGTCAAGTCCAACAACTGAACCGCTAAACCACAGAGTATTTATACACAAGTGAACTATTTTTGAAAAAAAAAACAATATGTCGTGTATTTTCTCGTTGCCGTCAAATCACAAATTAGAAAGACTTATGTACCGTCAAATCTCACCAATTAAATACTGAGGCGACCGCTTTACTTAAAACCCTGGCATAACTTTCATGATTAAATGATTTTGCTGAAAAAGTACCTACCTCGAGTTAGGCCAAAGACATTTATGAGTTACATACATACATACATATCTTCACGCCAAGTCCCTTACGGGGTAGGCAGAGAGTATCGAGTGCCAGACCTCACGATCCTGACAAACCTGTCTTGCTTCCTTCACATTCATAACCCTTTTCATACAAACACGCCGGTTTCGGAGACTCTTGACACCACCCTCGGATAATATCCGATTGATCTGATCGTGAAATGTCAGCCTTGGTCTCCCCGGGTACCTACATCCATCCACATTCGCATTGTATATCTGCTTTGTCAATCTTTCATCTGTCATTCTTTCCACATGACCGAACCAGCATTAATGAGTTTTTGGCTAAATACTATTTTGAACCCTGTAGATAGAGTAAACAGTAAAATCGGTTGGCTTATAAAATAATTAATTTAAATGTATTTGATAGTTAAACATCAATGAAACTACCATGCAACTATAGTATACCTATTCTCTTGGCAACTTGGCAATGCAACTATGTAAGCAATCTAGTTTAATATACGAGTATTTTTATCTATACATAGATATATTAAAACTGTACAAGTGTGAACTTCTGTACAAAGAAATTATTTACAATTCAATTCGTCGTTAGCACATGGGCTTGATAAGTGCGCACAACTGCATAGTTATCTATTCATTTGGAAACAGTTTGAATTCTACCTACAATGGTCATTAAAAAATGTCATAAGTGTAATAAAAATATAACCAAGAAAATACCTGGATTGGAATGCAGTAGGTGTAACCGTATACTTCATGCAAATACTACTTGCTCCAAACTATCTAACAAACAGCTCAACACGATTTGTAAATCTCTAGGCATCGAATGGAGTTGTGAAAAATGTATAAAGAATATCTCCCGACGCTCTTCCTTCATTATCTCAGACGATGACAATGACGAAGATCCAGATCGGGGCTCAGTCGTAGAAACAAAAGTTATTGTTACACGGAAACTGGTTCAGGATGTCAGTAAAGAATTGAAGAAAACTTTTCGTGAGAAGTTGAGTAACCTGGAGTCCTCCATGGATTACCTGAGTGAACAAATTACAGTGATGGAGCAATCTATTAAGAAACAGGATAACGTAATCAAAAATTTGGAAAACAAAACTCAATCTCTTACAAACAAGAATAAAAACCTGGAACTGAAAATATCCGTCTAAGAGCAAGAAATGAATAACCTTAAACATAAAACTCTTACAACCTCCATAGAAATAGCCGGTCTACCCGACATCCCAACCAAGGACGTAGACAAAACCTTAAAAATTATATCAGCAAAATTAGATGTGGATATAAACGATGTGCAAAATTCTCAACGATTGCAAGGAAATAAGGATAAACCGGGTGCCATTCTTGTGGAGTTGAAGTCAAAGGTGGCTTGTCATCGGTGGATAAATGCGGGTAAGGAGAAGGACCTCACTGTTGGGCAATTAGTTCCAGAGTCCGTAATAGAATCTGTAGATAAACGCGTTTTTATAAGAGAAGCCCTTACGAAACGTGTTAAAACACTCTTATTTACAGCCAAAGCCAATTTAGGTAAGCTATGTCAATTTGTGAGGAAAGTGTTGTTTGTGTGTGTGTAAGAAAATCTAGTAATAGTAAAATATTCTATGTACGTTCTATACAAGGTATACAGACCATCGAAAAACAGCTAAATACTACTACGTTTTCGACCCCTTTGTAAGTTAAAAAAAATTTTTTTTCTTGGTTAGATAACATGTTTACATTACTTTAAATTTTTGTATTTACATGATAGGTACAAGAATTTAAGAAATATATAATTGTGTAACGGCGAACTATTTCTATAATAAACTACCTACAAAAAACCACCTTAGCTTTTCGTCAATTCATATAAATATTAGATCGTTAATTAAGAATTTCACAAAACTTGTACAAGTAGTTGAAACCTGTCTGTTTCCCTTAGATATTGTAGTGATAACCGAAGCTAATATTTCCAACGATATTTCTAATCTATTTAATATATCAGGCTATAATATGTACTCGCAACTACGTGTTAACAGAAAAGGAGGAGGTACCATTATGTATGTAAAAAACCACTTAAAATTCACTTTGACTCATAAAAAAATAACTGCATTTGAAAACTTAACTGGAATTATAAAGTACAAACCAAATCAGGACGTAGTTGTGAGTGCTATATATAGACCTCCTTCAACAGTCAAAAGCATATTTATTTTGGAACTAGGGAAACATATTTCAAAATTTGATAATAAGCAAAATATGCTTGTGATTGGTGATACTAACATTGTCATAAAACCCATATCATCGCTAAAAGACACGTATTTTGAAACACTTAGCGAGCACGGATTGATGTGTGGAATATCTGACTTTACTAGGATTGAGACAAGAATAGACAATAAAACCAATAAGCATATTATCACTAAGTCATGCATAGATCACATTTTTGCGCGCTTCTCCACATCACATCCGTATTCAGCGGTGCTAGATGTCGTACTGGCCGACCATCGAGTTATTATTTTTGCATGCGTCGATGAGAACAAGTTAGCTCCTAGGCGTAAACAGGTGATTTTAAACAATACAAAAACTATGATATTCTCTTAAAACAATTGAAAAGTGTAAATTGGGCTGTTACAAACTCTATGAATTCTCCATCTAACATTTACAACTTTATTAAAAACTCTTATGACAACGCTTATAAATCAGCAACTTTTTCTGGCTCGGACAAATTTTTTAAAACAATTAAAAGAAAACAATCTGCAGCCCCTTGGATCGATGAAAATATAATTCGATTATGTGAGAAATGCAACAAATTATACAAGCTATTTAAGAATGACACAACTAATCTTAAATTGAAATTAGAATATAATAAAATTAGAAACAAAATACATAAGGTAATAGAAAATAAAAGGAACAAATATTATATCAACTAAACTAATAATAATTTTAAAAACACCAAAAAAGTATATCAGATAATAAATCAAATATTAGGACGGATACCTTTATCTATTGATGCAGCCATTGTAAAAGCTTTTGATGTGCAACGCAAACAGTATATAATCAATACGTTGTGCAGCGATGTACTATGAAATATATTGCTGATAACTTTGCCAAGAGCTTCCATAACGCGGTCAAAGAGATAATACCTAACTGCAGTAATAAATTAACGGACCCTAATACCTATTGCAGTCCAGCTGGTTGTAGCATATTATTTCATAAAGCTTCAAGTGATGACATAAACAAAATTTTTCAAAATTTTAATTCAAATAAAGCACCAGGACCAGATAATATTAAAATATCTGATATCCAATTGATCGGTAAAGACATTGCAGCGGCCATTGCTGACCTAACTAATTGCAGTATTAAATCTGGAACGTATCCCGACGAATTAAAGGTTGGGTGCATTCGCCCAGTTTTTAAGAAAGGCAGACGAGATGATTATTTAAATTATCGCCCGATCCCCTTGCTTTCTTCTATTGACAAGGTGGTAGAAAAGTACTTATGCCAACAAATTTACAACTTTGACAATACAAATGAAATAATAAGCTGTAATCAGTTTGGATTTCAGCCAGGGAAAAGTACAACTGAGTTACTATCACGTTTTACCGATCAAGTCAATAAACACCTAAATGATAGACGGCAGGTGCTGGCTTTGTTTATAGACTTTACTAGGGCCTTCGATACACTTGACCACAAACAACTCGTATTCAAGTTAGATGATTGCGGAATAAGAGGTCCATTACTAACATGGTGTAAGGACTATCTGACCAATCGAAAATCGACTGTAAAGATTGATGGTGTACATAGTGAACCATTGACATTAAGCCATGGTACTGCCCAAGGATCAGTATTAGCTCATTTATTCTTTCTATTGAATGTTAATCAAATGAGCAATTGCATCAAAAATTCTACATGTTATAAATTTGCTGACGATACATGTCTAATTTCGTCTCATAAGGACCCAGAAAAAGCATGTGATTTATTGTAATCCGATCTAAGTGCACTTGTGCAATGGTGTCACGATTCTGGGATAACTAAGTTAGTAAAAACTAAGTTACTTATTATCAAATCACCGTATACTAAAGAAACACAAATAAGTAAATTTATTGCACATAGCCATAATTGTCTCCATGCAAAAATCCCACGCTTGTGTCTATGCCTACATAATATTGAAGTTGTAACCAGCCATACTTATCTAGGTTTATCTATGAATTCTAAATTTAACTGGCAAAATCACATAGAATATATTTGTAGTAAACTCTGCCACTTTCTATCTAATATTATAATTCTTAAACAACACATTCCTTTTAATGTATAGTTAATGTTATACAATTCCTTAGCGGAATCTTATATTCAATATGGGTTAAGTAGCTATGGTCGGACGTACAGCTCTTATATCAAACAAATATACTCATTACAACTACAATTACTGAAAAATATTGTATCACCTAATATTCAAAAAAAGTTCTGTAATGACGACGTTGGGCTGTTTAAATACTGCAAATATTACCAGTTGGATTGCAAAGTAAATACATGTCACTTAAAGATAACTATTTTAATGAAAATCTTAGGAAATTGATAGATCATCCTGTATATACCCGGGCAGTTGCACAAAACCGGCTTTGCACTACACGTGAATTGAATGTTTATGGCGCAAGGACAACACAATACATAATTCCTCGCTTAATAAATGTTCTGCCTATCGATGTATGTAACTCCCTGACTCAAAAAACTATTAAGTATAAATTAAAAATTTATCTATTGAGTAACATAGATTTATATCCTAAGGACTTTTACTAGAGAGCATTAATTACTTATTTCTTCTTTCTTATTTCTTATTTGTATGAGTATGGACACTTAAATGTTTTTCATTTTGTTTCGATAGATCTAAGCGTTATAATATTTATAACATTATCTAATATTAAAAATTAAAATAAACTTTCTTATTTTCGACTTTCATAACAACCTTTTTCTGACAGTAATTAAAACAATAAAAAGTATTATCGGAATCGTTCCATCCATTCAGTAGTCATGCGATGACCAATAACAGTCAAGTTTCAGTTTAATTTATATGATTGATAACGTAATATAACCAAGAGTAACCAAATTAATTATTTTAGCTGCGAGCTTTTTATCCGACTGCACAAAGAGGAAGGCAATTGTACAAATTTAGTTAGGATTGCAGTTTAAGCTAAATTTAAGTATTTTGTATTTATGCTTATTTACTAATTATTTTTAAATTATTCACGCGATGTTTGTTGAACAGAATGTACTACTGATAGTACTTCTAGGTAATAATAATAATAAAAACATCCGACTAAAAAAAATAGGAGATTACTCGTTAAACTTGTTTCTTATTTACGCATAATCGGCGTAATATTTTGTTTAACTGTGTAAAAGAAAAGCTGATTACATAGTTTGTTCTCTTAACTTTGAAGATAGATATATATAGATAAACATTTCATTTAATTGTGTGGCACAAGGCACTTCTATCGAAGCTACCTTCTTACGGTCTTCCTGAGAAATTATGCAAATAGGTCACTAGTTTTTTGACGGAGGGCAGCATCAAAGTCGTTGTCGACAGCATGAGCTCGGAGTCCAAGCTTGTCAATGCTGGTGTTCCCCAAGGCTGTATTTCTCCTACTCTGTTTCTTCTGCATATCAATGACATGTTGAAAATTAGTTACACTCATTGCTATGCAGACGACACTACTGGGGAAGCCTTATACTTTAGCATAATATATCTCGGGAACATGTTATTGAGAGCCGGAACCAACTTGTGTCTAAAATTGACAATCTTCTGTATGAAATTTCGTTTTGGGGCTAGCAAAATCTAGTGCAATTTAACCCTAGCAAGACACAAGTTTGCGCGTTTTCCGCTAAAAAGATTCCTTTCGTCGCATCTCCTCGATTTGAGAGCGTTTCCCTGCTACAGCTTGCATTGGTGTTGACATTTCGAGTGATGTTCAATTTCGTGGTCTTCTGGGGGAGAAGGCTTAAATAGCCTCTAAAAAAACTTGGTGTGCTCAGTGAAGCGAGACTGTATTTCAAGCCAACCCATCACTTACAACTATATAAAGCGCAAATTCGGCCTCGTATGGAGTACTGTTCTNNNACAGTACCAGCTCCTTCCGTTTGATCGCATTCAACGTAGATCAATTCGAATTGTCAATGACCGGGAAATTACTAATCGGCTTGATCTCTTGGCGCTGCGTAGAGATGTTGGGGCCCTCAATGTGTTCTACCGCATCTATCATCTATTGATATCGGACTTCGCGACAGAGTTTGAAGTATTATGTCCATCATCTTGATGCGTAGCGACCTACAACTGTGCGATTCCGAAGACATTTCTTACCTCGCAAAACACCTTTGTGGAATCAGTTACCGAGGGCGGTATTCCCAAACGATTATGACTTAGGGACTTCAAGAAAAGAGTGTACTCATTCCTTAAAGGTCGGCAACGCATTTGTGATGCTCCTGGTGTTGCAGATGCCAGTGGGCGGCGGTGATCACTTTCCATCAGGTGACCCACTTGCTCGTTTGCCTCCTCTTGTATAAAAAAAAATATATTAAACAAAATATTTTAAGAAAATTTAGTATATTATTTTGAAAAAAGGCAGATATCTAATAGTTTTCAAGCATTTTTTTAATGTAATTAAATTCTATCCTAATCCTATTTACGTACTAGCTGCTACCTGCGGCTTCGCCCGCGTTTTCACAGAAACCCGGTGTGCGATCGGGATTTAAAATAGCCTATATGTTAATCCAGGTCACAATCTATCTGTCTTCCAAATTTCAGACAAATCCGTTCAGCCATTCGAGCGTGAAAGAGTAACAAACATCCATACATACATACTTACAAACTTTCGCATTTATAATATTAATAGGATTAGAAGAAAACTCGAAAAATAAGTTTTTATTCCGAGTTCGTTAGATGCCTCTGTACAGAGTTTACATCATGCTGCATATTTACACACGACAAATATACTTATAATTTTTTCATTACCTTTGCTTCTTCTTAACTACGCGCCGGACAAGCGGGGCTATTCACTTTCTTTTTAGTATGATTACTGGACAAAGTGTACATCAAATGGCTGTCAATTGACGTGTTTTGTATTAGCTCCATTGCATTTCTGTTGGTCACAGGAGATATCAAATATAAAATACGTCATTTGACAGCTGTTTGATATATACTTTACCCAGTGATCATCATTAGAAAGATACTAAATCAGTCCCAAGGACGTCCTTCAGAGGCTTACCCTGACGATTACAATCCGATATCGGCGGCCAACTCGGGTCCTGCCGATCCTATAATAGCAGCCAACACCAGCTAGCGTTAGTCACTAAAAAAGTTCATTACTATCCATATGTGGTTTAGAGTGATATTATAAATAGTTTAGACTACTCTCCTCCCACTTTTTCACGCGTTGTTCCTTTTGTTATAGCGCAGGTAGATAGATACACAGAAGGGAAACTTGATGTGATGTGCAAATAAGCGGAAGGATTCGCTTGAAAACGGAGGTCTGAAGCTGAATGTGTCAAAGATAGAGTACATGGCATGTAACACCATGGATGCTCCGTCTGTATTAGTAGGTAAAGATATGGTCAAGCTTACAGACCAGTTTAAGTATCTGAGGTCTTTTTCATACGTCTGGTGATATTGAACTCGACATCTCAGCCTGAAACACTTCGATTTGGGCAAAGGGGTAAGTTCTTACCGGTGTCATTTGTGACTCCAAAATGCTGATAAAGTTGAAAAAAACAGGTCCACAAAACTAGAGGCGGCCTTACCCAGTGCGAGGCTCCGGGCGGTAGGTCTTTTGCGATGCCCTATGTCTTTCATTAAAAGTAGGTCTGGTTAAGGTATATTTAATGAGAAATGCTATACATAAAATAATTAAAATCTTTGTTTACAATTTTTTTCATTTATTAATTATTTACTTACATTGAACAAATAGATATGATAATTTTTAAAATTGATGTTTTTGTCTTTTCTTAAGACTTAAATGTTCAATTAAATCACAATAAACTAAGAAATGAGCTACGTCATTTTCTATTGATAGAATAGCAAGGGCTGAAAGCTGATCTTGAGTCAGTGAATTTCGCATTTATTAATTTAATAAAACTCCTTTCAGCAGATGCAACTGTAACAGGTGCGAAGGTGTTAGGACTATTTTGATAGTTTGGTAAACTTCAGTTTTTTTTTTCTATTAAATATTTCAGCACTGAGATAATATCGTTGTTATGAAGGTAACACAACAGGTCACATGGATGAACATATGCAGTTCTTGATAAAATTTATGTCCATTAAAATCACATGATATTCCTACTGTTATAGATATTTGTAAGTCGCTGCATTGCTTCACAAGTTCAGTATCACTAATATCCTTTAATCTTTATATTTTACATGATTTCAAACATGCTCTCATGATGTTTAAGTGCGTCAAACCTAGGATAGCAGCTTACGCGCACATTATCGACAATGACATAGAAATAGTTTGTTTTGAAAATGTCTTCCCCTTTATAATCAGAATGACTTTTCTTACGTTGTCTTTTGACTTCTTTGAACTGTCTGTCAATACCATTTTCCTCGGCTGTTTCTCTGGCTGTTACAAGAAATGACTGAAAACCGTTTCTTCGATAAATATTGAGACAATTTATGAATGCGTTTAGGTGTTGTTTAGCCACATCTAAGTGCATGTTTTTACTTTTCTACATTTTACTTATAACATTTATCTTTGTAAGAATATCATATCGAATGTCATATAGAATGGCATTTACTGACCAACTGATAATCTGTTGCATTTTCCAAAATCCTTTAAAGCGACACATATATCACTTAGTTGGTATTTAACGGCCTTCACTGATGCTACCACTCTCTCTCATTTTTTTTTTAGGTTTTAGTGATAACGATTTTACATGAGCATTTAATGTAGCTCATTTCTGATTTGAGCCAGTAAATAGCAATCCAAAAAAGATTTTGCATGGACACAAGACGACGCTGCATCTCCTGTGATGAGATTCCAGCTATGACTCCTACAAGGCAAAAAACAAGCAAGTGGATTAATTTCAAGAAAACTTTTTTGGACACAACTTTTATCACAACGCATATTGGCACCATTATCATATCCTTGGCCTCCGAACTCTGCAGTTTTGCAATGATATACCTAACTGCTCTAATCCAGTCATTATATAATTAGCCAAACCTAGCTAAGAAACCAATAAAACGTTCTTAAATTTCAGCTGTATTTGGATTGAAAAATCTTATGAAAATTAAAAGGTTTTTAACACGAGAAACGTCTCGTGTACAATCAAGAATAATCGAGTATGTACTCACAATTTTCATTTGTGTACAATAAAGTTTAAATAAAATAAATGACATTTTTTATTTTTTGAACAATTCGAGTTTTCATCTGACTTGCCATTAATATATGCGCTCATTTTGAATATTTTTTAGATATAGTGGTTATTAATCGACTTACATTTTACATTTACTTGCTTTAGATGAAGTCTTACAACGGGATCGAATCGGGCTGTTAACTTGACTAAATCTATAAAGTCGCCGCTTGTCTCACTCGAATCTGAGTCAGATGTTAACTTCTCTCTATGGCCCTCTGAAGGCCAAATTGTAAGATTGTGCTAAAAAAGTTACACAGAAAGCAATAGTTCTAAAATATCTCTCCAACATTGCCTTTCTTGTTTAATTTGTGACTGGAGTCAATAGTGGAATAGCTTTTTAAAACATTCTCTAAATGAATCCATTTCGACTATACATCATCATCACTTTTATACATATATATATATATGTGTGTGTGTGTGTGTATAAAGATCCAGGCAGATTTTCTTGTTTCTTTTTCTACCGCATCACGATCACGCAAAGTCATTTCGTAAATTTTGTTTGGTTTCATACATACAGTCAAAAACAATTTTTAAATGTCGACACAGTTTTTTTTAATTTTTTCGACTATTTCAATACTCCAAATAGTATAATTTACACTTTTCCAGCTTACTCAATACTTTAAGTAGTATATAGGACGTAATATTCATTAAAATTAAAAGATTTGTACTGTACAGTAACGACTTTGTAACTCATATTTCAAGCAGAATAATTTAAAAGTGACAAGAGTTGAGCACCGAAATTAAACGCCGGGTATCCCCGATGAAAAGAAGGACAGGATATCTATACTAATATCATAAAAAGTTTTGGCGTCATCGTGAATGAAGGTGGTCGTAATTTTTTCATTATTATTGAATTTCGTGCTTATACTGAGTGGAATTGGTTGATTTAGGTGGTAATTAACATTTTTAATTATTTATACGGGATACTCACGATCTCTTTTTATTTTATTTGTCGATATTTCGGCCTAGTTGCATAGACCGTGGTCACGACGGGATTATTAATTCGCGACGATTTAAGTTTAAAATCCTAGGTGGTAATTAGTTTAATTTTGTTCAGTGAATTTGAAACATTTGAAATAATCATAAATAAATTAGTGTATCGTCTATTTCCTCGCTACGGTCAAATCTCACTAGATGAGCTAGAGTAACTAAGCCACCGCTTTACTCAAGACACTGACCTGACATGACTTTGTACATAGTGACTAATGACTGTATAAGAATTAACTAAATTGACATTGGCAAAGTAGTCGTGAAAAACGATCGAAAGCCATATTTATAAAAGAAGAAGAAGAATATTATAAAGAAGAAAGGTTTGATTTTTAAGTTTGTTTGTTTGAAATGAAAAGGCTCCAAAACTATTGGAGTGATTTCAAAAATTCTTTCACCTTTTCAACATTATCCCTTAGTGACATAGGCTTTGTTACATCAAAATCGGTGCAGCAGAAGCCAAGTTACGCAGGCGAAGCTGTGTGAAACTGCTAGTTATGTATAAATATAATAAAATATAATAAAACCGATCTTCAAGTGTTTCGAGGTGTGATATTTAAGTACATAATGTTTTATTCAATAATGTTTTAATTAATATATTAGTTAACTAACTTTATTTAAATTTGCCGCTATGGTTTAATTTGAATACATAATTAAGGATCAAGGTAAAAAAAGAAATAGCTAGATTGGGTTATTGCGCGAGGCCCCTGTAAGAGGAGGCCCCGGGTGATTACGCCGTTTGCCACCCCCTAAAGCCGCCACTGCCCAAAACTACATCTTCTTACACTTATGTTCTATGTAAACCTTCAGGCTGCATTGGTAACAAATTCCTAAATGCCATTTAACCATAATTAGTCACAGGTAAAAGAAGACGACCAAAGTTACGCTGTCTAGATGATGCGTAACGAGCCATTTATGCTAATGTAAAATAAAGTCGGATTGGATTGGAATTGGTATCAGCCAAATTTAGAAAATTTACACGAAGAATTGAAAGTTTGGAAACTTTGTTGTCGTTGGATCCCTCATGAACTGACAGTGGACAGAAGCGGGCTCACAGATGCTATTGAAGTACGACCACGGACATTCTAATGCTGTTTATGACATTGTCACAGGAGACGAAACGCGTGAATCGCGTCGCGTCCCATCTGTGCAATTCTACTTGAAGATCAAAGGAGTATGAATCCCGAACGATATTCTACCATTTGCTTACCCAGGATGTTAGAAAAAGTTCGCGAAAGACGACCCAAAAGCCGCATTCTCGTACACCATGATAACGCTTCTTCACACACGGCCAACAAAACAAAGTCATTTTTAGCTTCCGAAAAATTACATCTCGTCACTAATCCTGCGCATAGCATCGACCTAGTACACTGTGATTTCTGTATTTTCCCCAAATCAAAGATTTGATGAGAGGCAGTGATAGCGTTCAATCAGCACTTAGAAAACATGCCTTAAGATACCACAGATCTTAAGGCAAGTTTTCTACGTGCTGATTGAACTCCGATTTTAAAAAATGATTCGATCGCATGAAAAATTGTTTAAAATATTAAGGAGATTATTTTGAAAAGCAATAAACATAATATTCTAGACATAACATCTTTTTTTTTAAGTTACGCTAAACTTATAGTGTGACCTACGTATACGAAGTTCAACGTGTCAGTTAGTGATATATCTCTGGTGATATAATATACCTATTACTTGTGACATTATAAGATAGGTCCGTTGTATTTTCATGCGATATTCACATCAATTTATTTGGTTGGAGATGTTGTTAGGTTAGGTAATTACTTAAGACAGAAGGTCCCATACGTAGGGACTAATTAAACGTTAAACCTCGAAACCAGCGTGTTTGTATGAAAATGGTAATTAATGAATGTGAAGGAAGCCAGACAGATTTGTCAGGATTGTGAATTCTAGCACTCTGTACTCTCTGCCTGCGTGGATATGTATGTAATTAAATATTAGCAACCAATTTTGTTATTGTTACGTGAAACCTACGACTTTATACAGTAGAATTGAGTTACAAGACTTGGTATTTTTACAAGACGAGTTTTTGCTGGCATTCAATTTACCTATAAAATGCATTAATATAAGGTATATAAAAACAAAACAGTTTAAGGATTAAAGATAACAATAAATTTATCATAAAGCAAGAATGTACGTAAATAAGTAGGTACCTAAGTATATTTCTGCACATCATTATGACTTGTAAGCCTACCGGCCAACTAAATCAACAGATTTCGGTGGACTTAGCATATATCGGTCAGGGTGATGAGGCATATTTTAGTTCAGATACGCAACGCAAACGAGGGTTATGAATTTAGGTCTCCTTACACAGTGTGCGGAACGACTGCTTTCCTGGCGGCCATAGTTATTTCGGACCGGAGTTCAGTCAAAACATGCCAATTAGTTATGTACCTGCCTACTACGTGTTTTGATAACAATTTCCTGCTTGTTTTTAAGCGAAATTTAAGTAAGTAAATATCTTCACGGACATACAGTCGAAGAGATAGGCAGAGGTGGCACAACCGGTGGCAGTACGCATGAACGCATTTTGAACTACTTGTAGCTTTTTAAGATGGGACGGGTACGTATGTGCGAAGGCTACACTTGCATAAGCTAAGATTGGCCTGACACACGTTTTGTAAAGAGTCACCT
>NJDC01002404.1:65211-108547 GCA_002245475.1 Calephelis virginiensis
GGTTGGGATTGAGAAGGAGGCTCTCGTTTGCTCTCGATCCGATAACACGTGACGGGGTATCCTAAGTTTGGCGGGCGCGTTTACGGCCGGTGTATAGTCACACGCGGGTGCTAATACTGGGTTTGGGTGGGCAGCCGTTATTTCCAAGTAACGTTCCGATAGTTCTTTGAAATGCTGCGCTATTGTAGGCAAATCTAGGTCGCGATGTAGGTCCTCATTGCGTACGTACCACGGACAACCGGTGGCAGTACGCATGAACCCATTTTGAACTACTTGTAGCTTTTTAAGATGGGACGGGTACGTATGTGCGAAGGCTACACTTGCATAAGCTAAGATTGGCCTGACACACGTTTTGTAAAGAGTCACCTTGTTACGAAGTGACATTTAACTGTCTATATTAATTAAATAATAGAGGCGGCTAAGTACGTACTTAGTTTTGTTAGTTACACGTGATATGTGCGATTTGAACGACATCTGATTGTTTAGAATAACCCCTAGGTATTTTGATGATTTTTCCCAGGGAATTACTGTATCGAACATTTTGATGGTACCCGGATTACGATAGGGTCTCATCCGTTCGAATGGCCTAGTACCCCGATTAAAGTACACTACTGCACTTTTATCGGGGTTTACTTCTATACGCCACTTCCTGAACCAGTCACCCAGGAGGGCGGCCGCACTACATAGGGTTCTGCCTATGAACTGTCCGTTATGGCTAGACGTATATAGAGCCGTGTCGTCCGCGAAAAAGGCTTCGTGGACGCGCGGCGGTCGTGATACGTCGTTCGTGTACAGGCTGTATAGCAAAGGTGAGAGCAACGAGCCCTGTGGTACCCCAGCCTCTAGGGGCCTACTGCTAAATAGAGTACCTTCTACACGAAATCTGAATTTGCGATTGGATAAGTAGGTTCGTATGATGAGAACTAGTCTGTCTGGCACGCCCATTTCGTAGAGCTTGTAGATTAAGCCGTTGTGCCAGACCTTATCGAACGCCTTGGCTACGTCGTAGAATAGGGCTCCCCGTGTATAGGGGGCAACGTCTATTCAGGCCGTCTAGTATTTTTTTTATAGAAGAGGAGGCGAACGAGCAAGTGGGTCACCTGATGGAAAGTGATCACCTCCGCCCACGGACATCCGCAACACCAGGAGTATCACAGATGCGTTGCTGACCTTTAAGGAATAGTATGTGCTCCGTGAGGCGGTGCACTTGATTTGTACATGAATGGGCTGCCCGGAAACCAAATTGCTCATCCATTAACAAATGTTTCTGGGCTACGACCGTCTTAGGCGGGCGAGGATAAGACGCTCGTATATTTTGCCGAGTGAACTAATAAGACTGATCGGGCGGTGGTAAATTGTACGGTATTTGATTCGATAAAACAAGATATAATTTTCTACCTTAAAATGTGCAAAGGGAAGAAAATACTATTGTTAGAATATTAATCTAAACATTAAGAACTTGCTACTATTGTGCTCAGGAGTACAAAATGGCGCAAATCCGATTCCGTTTTCAATTTGCTTGAAATTGAGCTTTGAAAGTAAACCTACTGATCGTAATACACAAAAAAAATGCGAGTAATCTCGTTACCTATTAATTAAAATTGTGCTTTGAGTTAGTTTCTCAGAAGTTTTTTTTTTATTTAAGGGACTTACTGTGGCTCTAATCGAGGATTTTAACATTTATACTTAAAAATATTCTCAATAAATTTAGTGTAAATTTTTGAAAGTGTAGCAAATAGGAATTTGACACATGACAGCCCAGAGCTAATTCACATCTCTCATGTTATCCCTCGACGATACGATTTTCTCAGAAGTCAGAGATGCGATTTGACGTCACCCACCACCCACGTTGCAGATAGCGTTAGTGTAGTAGGTTTATTTTTCAGATAGTTTGTAGCACTTTAGACACCTTGGGTATCACTAAAAAAATTATGGCAACACGCAGATGCCATATTTGGTGAAAATAAATAATTGTCAATGTTTGTTATTATGAAGGCCAACCAATAGTCTGATTTTCTATCGGGAAGAAATAGATGACGCCTTTAACCTGTCCGTTGTCTAATTAAATGGCTAATTTTAAATCTCTTATACATATGAGTAGAAAAGAGTCAAATGGCGGTAACAAGCTGGGTGATGTCGATTAAAACCGACCGAAAACCGTCATGACACATTAAGGAGATCGTCACGTTTGACACCTGCACGATCATAACATTGTCACCAACAACAACACCATCCCTACGACCCGACCCCATCACGATACCGTCATGACATCATCATAACATTGTCATTTTTGTCAGCTATTCCGTCAGCGTCATTATATTGTCAGGACACACTAACTACATCGTCACAACCCCATCATGACATTGTTACTAACACTGTCACGACACATCCACGACATCGTCAAGACACCATCACGATGTCGCTACAAACACTCACCGCAATGACGGCATCTCCGATACAGCACCGTCACAGTATTGTTACGATGTCATCACCAACACCATTACCGTCGTAACAATTTCACGATGCGATGTAACGACATCGTCACTGGCAACGTAAGCGTTATCGTAAGTCACTCATTACTGTTGTCTTTGTCATTGTTACTGTTATGATTTTTAACAACCCCATGTAAATATTAACTTTAGTTTGTCTTTATTAACCTTAGTTTCGCTCGGTCGTCTAATTTATAACACCTACAATGTGACAATACCGTTTCAATTTGGACTTCCAAATCGTAATCGTTGTGACAACTGTACACTCTTGCTGAGAGGCTACGACACGAGACGAATACAGGAATGTACATGTTGCACACGCACAGTCTCGTGCTGTATTGCCATGCCCTGTCTGTTCTCCATCCTGTTTCAGTATTTTGTTCATGAGTAAAAGCCCTCCCCTCACCCTCACGAGCCAAGACGAGTGTATCACTACGTAAACATTATGGTACTTAGAAGTTATTTGTGTAATTTGTGTTTCGCACGGCTATGAAATGTACATACAACCCTTCCTTTTCAATCACTTTATATATTATAAAAACCGCATCAAAATCTGTTGCGTAGTTTTAAAAATTTAAGCATACAAAGGGACAAAGGTACATAAGAAGCGACTTTGTTTTATACTACGTAGTAACGAAATATTATATTATATTTAAAGTCTTACGTTTAAGCAATTTCAACGCAACGTATCTAACAGTTTCTTTAAGAAATTAATTCTTTATTATAAAATGTGCCGATACCTTGGAAGGCAACCCACCGATTTTATAAAAAAAAACACATTTGATATTTTTTTGTTTGTTAACTATATACGAGCAGTTATAAGTAATTACTGTTAGCGTACATGGGTTGCAGAGCTGCTCTGTTAGCTCCTCCGTTTTTTGGCGTCTTCAACCGTAATGTACAGTCGCTTTTAAACATCTACAAATAAACTCTAAACCTTCTTTCAGTTCAGATAAAGGTGTTATTTGTGTAGATGCCGATAAACTTGATAGATAATGATAATATATTGATATTGAAGGTCACAATCATCACTCACAGTCTCACACTCACAGCGTTTGGACTTTGCAGTAGTGACTTTTAGCTGAAGCAAGGACGTTTTTAAAATAAGGTATTATTTTAATTTATTTTCAATAAAATTAAATGAAATTTATTCATCTGCGGAATATGTATGTTAAAAAATTGCTACAAAGACATTTAAACATACTGATATATTATTCTACTACATTCTGGTGATTAAATATTTTGTTAATATTTTTTCCCGTATTGGTCCAGATCCACTGAGTAGAACGGACTATTTGCTTTTCTGCCACGTGCCAGCTAGCCCTTGGAGGCGAACACTGATGTAAATATAGGTCATTAGCAACAAGACCACTGCTAGTAGAACGCCGTGCAGGAACTTGCCCGGGTAGGGATCCATCGCTTTACCCATTCCTGTTATATTTCAACCACTATGTGATTTGTACGTCGTGATCATAATCACAGATTATGAATTGGCTGTCACTTAAATAAATGGTATTAGGCAGCGTAGAGCAAAATTAGAAATTAGAAGTTTTACAAGAGCGTACCTTTTACTATATAGGAGTCCGACACATAGAAGCTAGGTATAATAGGAGTTTAAAAATCACTACTTCATCATGATACGGACAAAATTTTGCTTGGAAACTTCTTTTCTGCAACCACAACGATGTTGAAATTTCAGCCAGCAGCACCAGTTTATTTGGTCACCAAATATTATTTTAACATTATGCCAACTATGTCTGCAGCTCTTGCGAATCGATTGATGTTTGTCGTGTGATTATTCGAACACCGCTTTTGAGTTTGTTATTTAAAACACTTCTTTCTCTTTCTATCTCCAACACAGACCTGAGATTTCAGTACAATGGCGTTAAGTTATTAGGCGAACTTGAATTATCTATCTTTGGACTAGGTAATATTTAACCTAGGTATCCATATGTATGCCATTATTTCATAGCAGTATATAGCTCACAGGAATCATGAGCATTGGATTCTTAACTAACATTATGCTGCCATGGCAAACATGTGAACAAAATTATTCATTGCATATCAGTTTAAGACAGTGCTTAGTTAAACATGTGCTTTCAATTATACTCGGTAATGTATGTAGTGGATCTGATACAAATTTCTTTTGCAGATGAGTCGAGCAATCCTCCTCGCGATCCTAGCTGTCCTGTTAGCGTTTCCAGTCTACTTTTTATACTTGAAAAGCCCGCCACCACTTCCTGAGATCGACCTAAACGAGTGGTGGGGACCTGAACAGTTAAGAACTAAACAAGATGTCAGCATTAGGCCATTTAAAGTCGAGTTTTCACCAACTGTAAGTTTTCGTTAACTGAAAGTACCTACAACTACATCGCCGTTTTGACTTGCGCCTTAACACTTTTCACCTAGATGGATTTCAATTCAAATTACAACTTAAATTTAAAATTATCTTTATTTCACGGCAACCTACAAGAGGCACTTGTGACGCGTCTATACTATACTAAATCTACCACCGGATCGGAACGGGGCCTCACACTGAGAAGATTTATTTCTTTATTTAAAATATGCATACAATAAAATATAATGTGATAATACATTATATTTATAAGAGATTGGCATGAGGAGCAATTAATTCCAACCCTAAAAACAAACGAAATCGCTTTTATATCTAACTGATGACTGATTTAAAAATAGAAAACAGTTTTCTGTAAGTTCAACTATAGAAATAGTGATTAAGATAAAAACATTTTTTTATCCTATAAAAGTTCAGGGTATGTGATAAAATATTTTGTAACACTTTTACTGTTTCTCATAAATATGAGTAGGTATGTGTAAGACTTTACCTGTTCCCTCGCCGTTTTATCTGATAAATGATTTTTTCTTAACCACTATATTTTTAATATTAATAGAAGAAGGCGTTAATTTACGGAAACCCATACTTAAATCAAAAAAATGTATACGTCCACTTGTGGAGCTGGATGTATTTGGGAGTTTTAGCTTCCGGTAAGTCCAATTCATTCTTAGCGCACTATTTTGTCTGTTTTGTTACGCAATAATACATATACATTTTTACGGCGGAAAATTGCAAATTAAATAATTTTATTTAGATTTCACTGTATTTTTTTTTGAATATACACAAAATTATTTTTTATTTTTTACCACGACGCAAAATCTTCATAAACTTTCAATCTGTGTGTGAGTGTGTGTAGGGCTGTGTGGATGTGTGGGTGTGGCGTGTGTGTCTGTTTGTGTATGTCTGTGTATGGCATCGTAGCTCTTCAGCGGATGGACAGATTTGATGCATTTTTTTTTTTGAAAAAATAAAAAAAAAGCTGACGTTATGGTTGGTTGAGATGGTTCTTAGTTATACTTTATGGGCATTTGTTCAGCGACTTTGTTTTATACTACGTAGTGACTATTGGTTGGCGCACGTACCAACTTCTTTGTACTGACGAACAATTATTTAAACTATGATACCTTATAAGATATTTACCAACAGCAACAACAATATATTTTTTTAAAATGACATACTTCAATGGGTACCGTATTTATTTGATTAAAGATTAATATTAGGTATGCTTAAAAAAACATCTTCGCAAAAGAATACAATATTGAAGTTGCTGTCCACCACCAAAAAAAAGTGTTACAGTTAATTAACCTAAACAAAACGTAAGTGTATACTGATTATCATAGCAATTTTAAAAAGGAATTTTGTTTTCTGATACTTTGATATTTTTTGCATATCTTTAAGTAGCGCACGCGATTAAAACTCTAAAGAAAGGAATGTTTTGGGTTTGGAACCAGATCCTGAATATTGTGATCTAGACAACCTGATATTATATTTGTGTCTTCGGCCCTTGGTATGTGCATAAGGTTTCAATACAATCCGACCTTTTAAAGTGGGTGGAAACACGTTCTAAGATGCCTTTACATAGATACGCAGATACCAACCACTTAAATAAAAGCTCCTTAAAAATAGACCTTTTAAAGAAATGTTACCGCTGCAGACATTTTTAGGATTGTTATACCATAAAAGGCTACAAGTTAATTGATTTGTTTTGTATCTATAATTTTAAAATAGTATACTTTGTATGTCAAAGTCTCAGGTTTTCTTAAACTTTCTGAGTTTAAGGGGAAAATAAGTAGGCAAGTATCATAAGTTTGACATATAAGCTAAATGTATTTGTAATTAAAAAGACGTCAAAAGACTGTAGCTCAATTAAATAACGTTATAAAATAATTAAATAACGTAATAATCTTCTGAGAAAACGACTTTAGATGTTTAGAGCTTGTCCATTAAGCGTATTGCGCTCTTAAGCACACATGTACTCGAAATATGCGTCCGTGGTAAACGTATTTACTTCAAAATCGAGCGTAATAACTTCGATATAGGACATTTTGATAATGATATTAAAAAAGAATAGCCATAGAATTGAGAGAGGGAGGTGGAGGGAGAGTGAGAATCCTCTTTCAACTGTGAGAAAGGTAGCCGCTGAACTTTCTTTATCTCACGAGCTGATCCATATCATTGTAACTAATCATTTGGATATGAAACTTTATTAATCCCAAAGGACAAGAATTTTATATTTTCTCCAAAAACTCAATCGCACGGACGTCGCCGAGCACATGCCAAAACGAGTTAATTGCGACCTTCAAATTCTTGAAACGCATAGTCACTTTTAACGAAATGGAGATTTAAGAGTTTCACATGCAATATTTTCAACAAGCTTCAGAGTGGCACCTTCCAACTGAACCGAAACCGGAAAAACCACTCCAAACTCGCTCAAAAGTTAAAGTCATGTTTGAGTGTTTTCTTTGACTATCGTGGTGTTGAGCACTCCACATTATTGCCGAAAGGTGAAACGATAAATAAGGAATACTATTTCAGCACTATGCAGCGTTTAAGAGAGCACATTCGACGAAAAAGGCCAGATTTGTGGGAGAAATGCTTGCATTTTGCACCACGATAATGCGCCTTCGCACAAGGCCATCATTGTGAACGAATTTTTGACCAAACACTCAAAAATACCACCGAGTAACTACTAAATTCACTAGATGTGACTCCAGCTGACTTCTTTCTTTTTCCCAAATTCAAATTATCATTTCGTGGCACGCGTTTTGAATCGGTTGAACATATAAAAGAGAATTTGCGGCGAGAACTGAACTCAATTCCTAACACAGCGTTTAGAAAATGTTTTGATGGTTGGATTATTCGTTGGTGTAAGTGTATCGTTTCTGAAGTGCTAGGTTTCAAGGTTATAAAATATAGATTTGATGAATAACAAACGGTTGGTGTATTATTTATCTTTTGCTGGTACTAAGCGGATGTAAGCTATCCGTTGCCAATAGCTGAATTTATGTAATTGTTGAGGTTATCTAGCTCTTTCACGGAGGCCACCTAAAGATGTTTGGGTAAATTATGTCCTTCTCCAATGTGGGATTTTCTATTTCGTTCTCCAAATTTAATTATAATAATAGCCTATTCTTGGACATACTAAACATATACTTACCGAAACGGTATCGCTTAAAATTGGTAGTAAACTGTTAACTGTTTTAAAAACTCTGGAGTCCTGAGCAGACTTGTACTTTGTCTATATTTAAAAAAAAATCTATTTTTTAGATGATCAAAGACCTGAAAGACAGGTTGAAGAATCGGCACCCTCTGACTCCACCGCTGGAGGGTGTAGCATTCGAATATGGATTCAGCAGCAAGCAGCTTGAGGGCTGGCTGAAGTACTGGACTGAGGAATACCCATTCAGGTTCGGTTTATTTTGATTATCACAAGTATACAGCTCTTCTGATGTTAGAATTCAACCGTGGCCTATACAATTTATTGTTATTGCTGTAAGGAGCTCGGGTAAAAGTACACTGAGTATTACTCTGAAACAAATAGGTAAACGAAAACAAAACATACACACACACGCACGCACGCACGCACGCACGCAAGCAAGCACGCACACACACACACACACACACACACACACCACACACATGACAAAGCCAAGACATCGTCTCGTATCATCACAACACTGTCACGACATTGTCTTCATTAGCATGACACCGTCAGAATATCACCATTTATACCGTCACCATCAAGATAACGTCACTTTTACTAAAATTATCACAACTTCAGAATGATATCGTTACCACCCCGTCAAGGTCATGACATAGTCACCGTCACAATCACTATCACCATCAACGTAGTTAATTATTACCGTTGTGTTTGTCATATTTAAATTAATTTGCAAACAGCACCCAAATATTTTGTTGGTAATTTATTTTATTTTACCCAAGAAATTTATTTTATGTAAATTGAAATTTTGGTCAGAATGGCATGGCGCGGCATGGAAATATTATTTTGACACCAACAAAACACGAAGGTTTTAAATTCGAGGTATATTTTAACTTTACGCCAGTTATCAAACATCCGCAACGAAATAGTTCCATCCGTTCAAAAATTTTGATGTCACATACGGACATACACGCACATACGCAAACACATCAAACCTGTTATTGGATTAAAGTTTTAAGTGTAAACTTTGAGTTTTATTAACATTTTAGTACGGTTTTTGGTTGTGTTTGGTTTCACACACCATAACACGCTTCGATGTATTTTTTTACAGTAATTTCTAATAAATTTTAAATAGCTTTTATCAACATAGGGAAAATAAAAACACAAGTGGCCACAATAAGTAATAGATATAAGATCAACCGAGTACTTAGAAATTGAGATAAATTAATTTGAATATTTTAAACTCCCACTTAAATTTGACAACAATTTTAAACACCCATGCCTAAACTTTAATACAATAGTTACTTTGATTACACCGAGATAGATTTATTTAAAATATTAACCAAATTTTAGTTACTATCACAAAAAGATTATTACGAAGAAAACAATGTAAGTGAAACGGAATTCAACACCCGCAGTTAAGACAAGACAACGTCACTAGTTACTTCAATATAAAAACAAATGAAAGTAATAATTGAAAATTTGATAAGTTAAATAGCTTTTCCCCGTGTTGGTCACGGCCCGCTGCCCCCCTGTCTCACTGCCAGGAAGCTCGTAAGAGGCTATTATAGGAAAAATAGGTAAACACAAACAATATAGTGCTCTACCAATAGGGGTCCCTATTGGTAGAGCACTATGCAGCCAAGTTTCCCACCGTTTTACTTGTTCTTACCGCCATAATAACTCTGTTATATTTCGGTCTAGGGTAGTGATATACCGTATACTCCAACAGTTGGCCTAACATCCTGGCAACAGGACAGCAACACACCTATTACATGTATAATGTCTATATACCACGGTTATTTCTTAACATCAGTAAACCCATGTGCTTGTTTTCATGCCTCTCACAAAAAAGCATCCATATTTATAATATTAGTAGGGATTTCGATTGTTGAATATTATCTATTTGACAGTAAACGTCAGGAATTCTTCAACAAATTCCCGCACTACAAGACGAACATCCAAGGGCTGGATATCCACTTCATCAGAGTCAAGCCAGACGTAAGTAGCATCTGTTAACCACCCATAGTTAGTAGATCATAATAGTAATTAGTGTGTGCAAGCAGGTCTAGTACGGCGCTATTTCATAAAAGTGTTTTTTCTATGGCGGCTCTGATTAACGAGTAAAACAATATTCCATTACACGAAAAGAACACTTTTTTAGATTTACCGGGAAGACGTTGTTCTGCTATATAAAAGTTGAGAGGTGTCAAGGCACACCCGGATGGAACGAAGTATATACGAGGGTGGATCCAAAAGTTCTAAGCTCGACCAAGAAAATAAAAGAAAAGTAGATCTAAATTTATTTTTATTTTTTGACATAGTCTCCATCTAGCTCAACACACTTCTTCCACCTGACCTGCAACTTGTTTATCCCCTCGAAAAAAAAATCCGGAAGGTCGGCGAAATAGTCGTTTACTGCGACTATCACCTCATCTTTGGTCGAAAATTTCGAACCACCCAAGTGTTTTTTTTTAATTTGGAAATAAATGATAATTTGAGGGGGCCAAATCCGGCGAATAAGGTGGGTGGGGCAGCAATTCGTAGCCACAATCATGGATTACAGACATTGTTTCAACCGAAGTGTGAACACGTGCATTGTCTTGATGAAACAAAACTTTCTTACGCAACATTCCCGGCCTTTTTTCTTTTATTTCTTCCCAAAGTCTTCGTAAAAGGTTACAATAATAACTAGAATTTATAGTCTGACCTTTCGGTAAATAATCTACAAAAATAATGCCCTTCGCATCCCAAAAAACAGAAGCCATGACTTTGTTAGTCGACAAAACGACCTTAGCCTTTTTCGGTGTAGGAGAGTCTGATCTTTTTCACGCTTTGGATTGTTGCTTTGATTCAGGAGTATGGTGGTGAACCCAGCTTTCATCCATGGTAACAAATCTAGACAAAAAGTCCTCGGGATCAGTCTCAAAAAGTTCCAAACAGTCTCGCGAAATTGTGTATCGAACTCGTTTTTGTTCAGCTGAAAGCAACCTCGGGACCCAGCGAGCAGAAACCTTATGGAACTTCAACTCTTCCGTTATTATGTGTTGCACCCGGACATAACTAATGTTTGTTATCTCAGCTATCTTACCAATGGTCAAACGTCGGTCACCCAGTACGAGATCACAAATTTTATCGATGTTTTCTTTCGTGGTAGAGGATGTAGGCCTTCCACTCCTAGGATCATCTTTAATGCTTAAGATCACTTGAACTCAGCTACCCACTTCTTGACACTGGAATACGATGGAGCAGACTCCCCCAAAGTGCTCACCGTATCTTGATGGATGTCTTTTGGTGATAGGCCTTTTTTATTGAGGTACTTAATGACTGCACGGTGTTTAATTTTCTCCATTATTGAAAATTGCGTCAGATTGCTTCAAACAAATTATAACAGAAAATTTATATTGTGCAGTATCGGAATGAAACTGCGCACAATAAATCAATATGACACATACTAACAAATGACGGTAGATTTTAAGGAGATGTCATAGCTCCAGGTAGGTTAGGCCACGAACTTTTGGAATCACCCTCGTATTATTAATTATGTACAAAAAAAGTATTAAGATTTTATTATCAATGATTGTTATTTTATCAGTTTTATTTATTGATAAATTTAAACAGATTGACATTGGTGGTAATTTTGGTGGGCACTTAACAAACAAATCGCTGTTTTCTTTCAACGGCAATAATACTCGTAGCTTTCTATTATTGTCTTTGACTTTTAGTGCTGTCAGAATAGTTTATACACGATATTTCTACAGACGTTTAATGTATCACTCGGAAAACGTTGATTAAAACATCACTATCTGTCCGGACTAATCTGACATTCTTATATGTTCCACCTCTTTTGTTTTTGTTTCATTTGAAAAACGATAGTATGAATCTAAACAGCAGACTCATCAGTATTAGTATAGTCAGCAGTATTTAATTTTAAATTTAAATTGTTTATTTTTTTAGGTTATTAAAATCTAATCAAAACTTAATATCAACTATTGACAAAAATATGTAGAGCTATAGATACATAATGTAAACCAACAATAACATTTTACGTAAATAAATTATCAATCGATTCATAAAAAAATATGCACTTGTTAGTGTAGAAGAAAGCCCTGATAATTTGTAATTCGAATATTCTAGACTCTAGTTCAATTATTATATTTTTCTCATGATTGTTTCTTTCCTTTGTTATTTTAAACCCAGTCAAAATCAACTTAAAAAATTACACGCGTTTCTCAATGGAGAACGGGGTGTCATCTTAAGGCCTCAACATGTGCCAATCGGGAGTCATATTTAAAAAAAAATTACATGACAAATGAATGGTCCATAATGCGTATGTTTATGTTGTTTGTAGGCTAAAGAAGCAGCTGGTAAAAAAGTATACCCCTTGCTACTTCTCCACGGGTGGCCGGGATCAGTTCGTGAGTTTTATGAAGCAATTCCTCTTCTCACTACCGTCAGCAAGGACCGAGACTTCGCTCTCGAAGTTATTGTACCTAGTATACCTGGTTATGGATTTTCTAGTGTAAGTCTCTTTTTTTATGATTAATTGTTCCCTAACTACCATCAATTTATTCCATCCATTCATCTATTATTATTGCTATAGGTACAAATGCTGTCCATATTAGTAGGATAGAACTCTTTTTAAATAAGAAAGTTGTTATAAGTTTAACCTGTTCGTGTGTATTTGTCTGTCTGTTGCATCAAAACTCCTAAACGAATATACTTAAAATACCGATGCAGATTTTTTTGTTTTAAAGCTAACGTGATTTAGATGGTTCTTAGCTTCATTAAGAACGGGAAATTATCAAATAACTGCAACTTACACAATTTCCTTTTTGTGTACATATTTTGAAGGCAAATAAACCGACGGGTTTCTTTATGTCCATAAAAAGTAAACGCTTTCTAAAGATACTAAAGAGGAAATAAAAAGAAGGATGGTTTCAATGCATCACCGGTTCAAAGCTATAGGTATCTTAGCTTACCAGTTCGCCAGTCTAACCGGAGCACTACCATATCTAGCACTGACTTCATGATTTCAAAAGAAATAAGGTCGTGCAAAACAATCCACTAAAATTTGTCACTAATTAATGTATCATACTATCACCCAATTTGTTTGAAGCTCCAGATATTGAATGGTCCAAAAATGAAAGTTTTTTACAAATTACTCACTGTTGGCAGGCTGCAGTAAGACCAGGTCTTGGGGCAGACAAGGTGGCCGTGGTGTTTAGGAATCTCATGCAACGGCTGGGCTTTAAGAAATATTTCATACAAGGAGGCGACTGGGGATCTGCCATAGGCAGTGCCATGGCAACTTTGTTCCCTCAGGTAAAGTGGTTTCAAATCAGATACACACTTAACGATTTAAATATTGAAAATTCTTAAGCCTACGTAAAAATAAATTTGAAATGTCACTTATACCTACCGACAGCAAACATTTGAGTAAGTTCACCTTTTCATTACGTTGGTATGTCATCTAAGTATCTTACATAGGGCTAAGTCGAAGACGAAATGTTTTAAAACAGCTTTAAAAAAAGGAGGAAGTTATATGTTTGAATGTTAAGTTTTTAATGTATATGAATTCTGACCCATTTTAAAAATTCTGATTTTATTTTAAAAAAAGCTTACTTCTAAAGCGGTCCCATACCCACCAAGTTTAGATTTTATTTTGGAATGTCAAGAAAAAATATTTAACGTTTTGTTCATTTACTATCACATTGAAAGCGAAGTCGGTATTTTGCAATTTTATAGCTCTTAAATTATTAATGGCAATGGATCAAGTGACGGTAATTGATATCGGTATCCTACGAACTAGTACACCAGAAGAAAGTGTTATCGACTATTAAGGAACGAGAAAAATCATCTCTTGAAAGTCGGCATCTGGCTAGAAAATAGTACGAGGCAAGGAATATTTACGGAATCACACGACAAACAACCGCCACGTTTCTAGATAGTGTCGGTGAAAATTTAAAGAAATGAAAACGGAAAAAGAGATATTTAAGAGTGAATTTTCTTTGTAAAGTTCCGCACAATACTTACCGTCTTATAAGTTCGTATGTGATAGAATAAGAGATATAACATTCTGACCTCTAATCATTTCAGGAAACAATAGGATTGCACCTCAACGTAGCGTTTTTAATGAGCCCTTCTAATACCATCTTTAGAATGCTCGGGGCTATATACCCTCCCCTAGTGGTAAACTCAGAATTGCAAGACAGAATGTATCCACTATCCAGTAATTTTGGCCATCTTCTAGAAGAAAGTGGATATATGCACTTGCAGTCAACAAAACCTGATACCGTTGGTAAGTTTCACAAGCACTTTGACAAAAAAGTGTCTATTTGGTTGACTTGGTAGGACATTCATAGTAACCATGTTTTTTTAATACATAAATAAATATCCCTGGACAAATTACACAAATAAATCTAACCACGAGTTAAGCAAATATGTGGTATGGGTGTTTAAATAACGATACTAATAAAAAGAAATATTTGTTTATATATGTACCATAACAAATTTAATAAACCCCCAGACCAGGAATACAGAAATTGATATTCATCACACAAATGTCTGCTTTTGTCGGGAATCGCATCCGAGCCTAATTGGTTGGTGGAATAGGGCGTGTACGCTAACCAACCAACGCAACCAACGAGGCGATCAAATAGTTTAAATATTTGTCCGGGTTTGAATCTGAATTTGTTGCACTTCCCGGTTACCAATTGAAATGAAATAATATTTATTTCCGGAATAATATGTGTACCCAAAAGTTGTTACAAAGATATATATGCATACCAAAAGAGGCTACTAAATTGTGGAGTGCAAATATTTATCGAAATGGTAATAATATATTTGTATAAATTTTTTAATCTTTAAATCACAAATTTCGTACAACTAATGTTAAAAATAAATTAGTTTAAATTCTTTTTGTCGTACACTGCCACCGTTTCCAACCCTAGCCAGTCAAGAGAAGAAACGGTAAAACAAACTCTCTGGCAACCAGGCCTATTACCTATATACACACATATCTTCACGCCAAGTCATCGCCTCTGTGGTCTAGCGGTTCAGTTGTTGGACTTGACTGCATGATGTCCCGGGTTCGAATCCCGGGTCGGGCAACAAAAAGAAAATTGGGTATTTTCAAATTTTCTAATAAAAAAAAATGTTCCTCGTGATAGGATATGTGCCCGGTTGGCGATAGGCTTGCCACCTATCAAATTGTGGAACTTAGTATCTTCGGCTAGTCGTGGGTGCCCTGGTTGTACCTCTGCCTATATCTTCGAGGATATGGGCGTGAAGATACTACTACTACTACTACTACATACATATCTTCAAGCCAAGTCCCTTTCGGGGAAGGCGGAATTTATCAAGTGGCAAAACCTATTTAATCTTTTAATGCTATAGTTTCCTACCTAGTTTAATCAAATAAATCAAAGATGAAATTCTTGTTAACGCACATATTCCACAAAAAAAATCACTGCATTTCATAAATCCATTTCCTTACACATATAAGTTTGATTTGTTTTTTATAAGCTGTGATTGCGTGACACAGAGTAACAGAATTGCTGAAATGCTTCTAACATAGCCTTTGTCTAAAATATCTCTGCTACGTAGTAACATGATTAAATTAATTCTGCACTAGCCGACCCGTCTGTTCCACTCGGCTGCTAATAACAATTTGTAGTAGAAATAGCATCCTACCTCATCCTATCAACCTATTTGAATCTGATTCATAATCAAATGCTCCACAAACAAAACATTCCACTACTGTCCAGAGCTATTGTCAAAACTTTTGGAACTCATAGGTTAGAATGCTAGGATAATACAATATTCTCTGCCTAAAGATTTATGGATTTTTAGGTTACAAGTTTTACACTTGCAAAATAAGTCGAAAAACATTTAGTAGGTAAAAACTTATTTTCATTTTTGTTAAAACTCTTAATGTGTGAACGTGTAAGTCAACTTTAGTACGTACGTTCTCATCAAATTTCTCCAGGGTAGGCAGAGGGTATCTAATGCCAAAGATTACGATGCCGGTATCCCCCATAATAAACACGCTCGAGACTCTTGACACTACTCTCAGATAAAAATGGAGCAATTTGATCGCGGAATGTCAATCTAGGTTTCCTCGTGTACCTACATCCATCCACACTCGCATTGTGTATCTGCTTTGTCAATATTACGCCCACAAGTACAACACCATCTGCATAAAGCAGGAAGTTCATCACTTGGTCACCTATGGGCATTCCTATTTTACATCTAACATTAAATACGTCAGACCCTTATAATCAAGCCCTCATGATCAGAAAATATGAATAGATCTAGTTATGACGAATTGGATGAGTCCAAACTCCACCAGCTATATTACAAGGCTAAGTCTCCTATCTTCAATTTCCATCATCAGACCAGCTCCGTTATACCAACTTTCGTTAGTGTTAGATCTGTCAGGTCTCACATCCGCTTAGATGTGAAATAAATATTCATACTGCCTTTATTATCCTTTTCTAACGAAATTGCTAATGAAAAAGCTGCAAATAAGCTGAGGACCTTGACAGATCTCCATAAACTACAGCTAAGAACTATTTTGATTTTGATATCTTCGATCAGAATCCGTCCATTCGCTGAAGAGCTACGATGCCACAGACACTAGTGAAAGAATGAGAGAGAGGTAGAAAGGGAGACAGAGACAGGGGGAGAGAGACATAAACATTATAACACTCGCGGTTTTGCGTCGGGAGTTTAAAATAGCCAAGCGAGCGCAATATAGATCGAGGCTCCTTCAAAGCGCGACGATTGCCTCCCTCCTTTGTTCGGTTTAGTCTGTTTACATTTTGGGATTCATTGTTGAGATTGCGACTAAACATACTGTGACTTAGTCTAACACTTCTCTTACAAACCTATCACTTTTATTGCAGAGTCAATCAGTATGCGTTCTCCAATAACGAAATTGATCAATTTCCTTAAGTTATTAATAATTATAAAATTCATCTAATGTTGTCTTGATCAAATTTATTTTAAGACTACTTTCATTAAACCATTCTGTTTATTTTTTACTTTAAGCATCATTGCTGATGTGTTGTTATCAAGCTCTAATCACGCCTTCCACAAAGGGGACCTTTGAAACTTTGGATTAAATCTACGTTCGTCACGGATGCAAACCAATGTCTTAATCCGATGTTTTAATTCGTGAGGAACTCTTATTACTTAATGTCTTACTTATTTTGTAAAAGGAGAATTAGTTTAACAGCTGTTACCGTCATATTACTACGTTAAAAATGTTTTCCCGAGAGCAAATAGCAGTTTGTTTATATGATTAGCTTCAAGGTGTATTTACTTAATTGAGGCAGCTTCTAATAATATACGATATGGCCATGTATTGATAGTACATATAAAAATATATCCATTACAGGTGTAGCCTTAACTGATAGTCCAGCAGGTCTAGCAGCATATATATTAGAAAAGTTTTCCACCTGGACCAATAAGGACTATCGAAAATTGCAGGACGGTGGTTTGTTCAAAAAGTTCACTAGAGAGAAATTGATAGACAACCTGATGGCTTACTGGTCCACGAATTCTATCACCACCTCCGTAAGACTATATTCAGAGACAATGAATTCTAGGTTTATTGGCCTAAACTTTGACGAGTGAGTATTTTTATGGAATTGGAATTCGGAAGGCTAACTGTCAGGCGGATTTCCTAATGAAAAAATATAAAAGTGATCGGAAGATATTAAACACCTTAATAGAGCGATCCCAATTGAAGCTACGATCTTGTGAGAATTGAAGAGCAACTGTGAGTTTTCTGAGGGATTAGAACCAGCAGGTTCTAATCCCTAAAGACAGCATTCCAAACCAATGTCAGACTTATTTCGTAAATCAAACTTGGCGATTTTCATTATTTTTAAGTTTTGAAATGGGTATATTGTATGTCACCCGATTTTGCAAAATGGTGCTATAGTTATTCAAAATTATCGTAATCAGGTATTTTTAAATGATTAATTTAGCTATAATTTTACTTGATCATGCCAAAACTATGACGATTACGCAAACAATCGAATTACGTAAGTTTAAACTACTGCAAAGGCTTTGGTAAGAATATGCGGCGTATATCAGTCTGTTTGTGAGTAGTGCAGAAAATAATGTTTAGCATTTGTGACTCGTGAGGCCACAATAAGTGCGAGGTAATGGACAAGAATCTACGACGTCCTAGCTATACAACTAGTTGAGGATTTACCTATAAAAGTGAATTTTCGTTACAGAATACCAACACCAGTACCCACATGGATTATCCAAGCAAAACACGAGTTAGTCTACAACCCCTCGTGGATGATTAGATACAAATACGTGAACCTTATTAACGCGGTAGACCTGGACGATGGAGGTCACTTCTTGGCCTTCGAGTTGCCTGAGGTGTTTGCGAAAGACGTTCTGACTGCAATCGGAGAGTTCATATATTGGCATAAGAATGATCATAAGACTGAACTATAGAATCATAAGTTTAGGCCTTTTATACATTATTTTGATATGATTTTGTTAAACGTTATTTTTTAATACATTTGTTTAATTTTATCCTGCAATAATAATAATATAATAATTTTATACATCTTGTGGCATAACGACTGGATCTTTTTACAAACACAAATTATAAATTCCTTAGAAAAGAAAGAAGTGCTTTTCTTACTCCTATATACCTAAGAGATTATCATTATCACGGCAAGAATAGGCAAGGGGGTGGTTCATGTAGTCACTTTATTGATTTAAAGTAGGCAAGCAAGATTTCTTAATGGTAAGGAATAGACGAATCCCTGTAATAGAAAGGTTTCTTAGAAACACGAGACGGACATAAGATACCTTTTATCCTAGGAACTTGGAAAAACAGCATTTTAATTTTTCCCATACAAATTGAAACTATGGAAAGAAGTTCGCCAAAACAGCTAGTATAAGTTAAGGATTGCTTGAATGTTTCTAAATAATAATTCAGCTACCTAACTAAAATATTCAGAAATCTACAAGATACATAGATAGAGACACTCCTCCAAAACGGCTGTAGGACTGGGGACACTTAATCCCCCCTTTTGGTTTTTGGCCATTATTTCCTAAATATCTATCTGATTTTAAGTATTTTAGTACTGCAACATTTGAAATTTCATTGTCTATAGACATTACAAAATAAGTAAGTATTTGACCAAATGTTCGCAAAAGAAACGGTATCAAGTGTCCCGTACACATGCCTGACTTGACCCCCCATCTGGAAGACTTGATCCTAGGGAAACAATGACCGGATTTAAAAAAAATAGTCTTAGAGTGCAATTTGGTGTTCTCTGTGGTGAGTTCTTTGACAAAATTGGCAAAGGACGTGACAAGTGGTTTTGTTTGACGTGTTCGGACTCTATTTGTGATCTGGTCGTGGAGGAACTTTTAGGTAGGGTTGTCACATGTGAAGAACGTGACAATTTATATTGTTTCCAGAGCTCTTCCTTTATTCGTGTTCTGGACGCGGAGGTAGGCGGTTAGAACTTTAGTTAGGCTTGTCACATTCTGTGTCATTTGGAGGATTTTTTGCCACAGCAGTTACACTGCTTACGAGGAATTTGCAAAATAAAGGCTTATTTTACATCTCTTTATTATTGATTTATTTGCTTATTAGTTTGAACCAAAACTTGATTTATTATTATTTTATCAAACAAATCACATAGTAATTTTCTTAAAATAAAATATTTTCAATAAATAGGACTTAATGTTATAATAAATCTTCTGATTAGAAAAATAAACCTAACATAATTCTGACGTTCAGAACAGCAAAGCAAACTAAGGAATTATTGGTTCTTTTTGAAATCCCAACCTTAATTTTCTTAATGATTTTGAAAACTAATGTAATGATCTCGTTGACCACAATTTCACTTTTAGAACTAACTAGACTTTCACTCAGTGTTTGTTAATAAAAAAGATAATTTTGCGAGACTAGGTTCACCAGCTTGTAGTCAAAGATGGCGCTATGCTAAGCTAATCTCTTGAGATACTTTTATATAAAGTGTATTCCAATCTTTAGCAGATAAAAAGACAAAAAAGAGGTAAGCCTTTTGGTTGTGGTACGTGGATGTCGACAAAGTAAATAGGGATGATATATTTTAAGCTCGACTATGATGGACTCATAATAGAACATTTCAATGATTTTTTACAATTTAGAGATATTTTTTCAGTTAGATTTTAATTTTATTTTTTGTATGTTTTTATTTTGTCATATGTGATGAATTAGTGTGCTAATGAATGTTTTCTTTCTTTTTTCTTGTATTACGATTGTGAAAGAGAGTAGGCGGAATAAGGACATGGAGCTTTTGAAATCATTCGACAAAAAGTATCATCCTATTATCCTATCCTATCCTATTAATATTATAAATGCGAAAGTTTGTAAGTATGGATGTATGGATGTTTGTTACTCTTTCACGCTCGAATGGCTGAACGGATTTGTCTGAAATTTGGAAGACAGATAGATTGTGACCTGGATTAACATATAGGCTATTTTTAATCCCGATCGCACACCGGGTTTCTGTGAAAACGCGGGCGAAGCCGCAGGTAGCAGCTAGTATTATAATAATTTGAAGATTTGATTTGATCTAATCCGTCTTTTGCATTAGACATAATTCTTTCCACAACTCTGCTGTCATTATTGTAGCTAAGGATATAACGAGCTTTAAGTAAGTGAAAAAGTGAAGTGAAGAATACCGGCGTTAATTAATAACAGTTCCGACATGCAGCCATCGACGGCTACTAAGATTGTTCGCCCGCTCAGGAAACTGCTATACATGTAGACAGATTAGGATGCATTTCGTATGACAAAAGCTTGCCAACGAGACAGAAATGCCACTTCTTATAAAAAAAAAACCATAGAAATATTAAGTGGAATAGTTATAGTGCTTTTAAAGACCCTTGATAGACTTTCCAAACAAATGGGTAGTATGATCTAGAAGATCGCTAGTATCGATTAGAAATAAAAATATGATAATTTGCTCTAACAATGCAAATATGATCGACTGTAAAAGCTATACGTATAAATAAAAGTAAAGAAAAGTAAATTATGTAATTTTAATATGTTTAAACAAATAAATAGAAAAGAATATATTTTAAGAAGTTTTATAATTTTTATCATTGCCGCCATACTGTCATGACGTGCTCCGGTTCGGAGGGTAAGGTAGCCGGTTAACTTACTTTTGTTCCAGGCCTAACATTCCGGCCTCAGGTTGACAACGCACCATTGCCACCTTTGGTGTATCTAGGCGGCGTGAATTTCTTACCATCAGGAAATCCGTCTGTTTGTTTGCCTTCCAATATCATAAAAAAAAACTCGGGACATCAAAATAACTGCATTGTAATGGACCCCATTTGCTACATGTGTAACCTACCTACAAAACTTCTGTTAAAGGATTTTACTAAGAAACACACCGGAACACAATCGTAGATGATTTTTCTAGGTGCACCATAATCAGGTGTGGTGGGGATCGAAGGTCGTCCCCTTTTAACCCATAACTCGATTATACCTGCCGCGAGTGTTCCGATATATCTGAACCGACGATATTAATTTTGTCTATACACCGGATACATTTTAAATATCGAGCTGTAACTAACTTATTAGAACCCACTATTTAACCTTCTGATATCTCTTTTGTTAACAATTATCATTGTCCTTGTTAAATGTTCTTATGGGAATGAGAAATTTAGCCTGTTTTATACTAAATTATCGGCGTCGGCATCGTATCTATCTGCGGAAATTTAATGTATAAGTAAATTTGACCTAGGAACATGCTGGTGGCCATTACCAGCAACCCACCAAAACGGAACAGGACTATGACGAGTACTTCATTGATTTTTTATTTGTGTAAATAATAATAAAACTCAACAAATATTTCAAAAAGTTTTTGCAGTAATCTGACATCGGTTATTTGCGACATACCTACCTACCTACCTATGAACATAAATAAATAAGGCAAGGCGAATGCACCAATTAGTTGATATTAAAAGGAACTTTTTAAAAAGTGTATTTAAAAATATTTGGCATATCTAATCATTTTCCATACTGTTGACCATTTAGGAAACTTATTTTTGGTGGGAAACTACGACGTTCCCGGTTCGCACCTCAGACATAAAAAAGTCTATAGGAATATTGAAGCTGTTTATTACCTACTAAAATGAAATACCTACAGTGTGACAATACCCTTTAACCTTGGACCCATAAATCGTTATCAATAAATATCTACAAGTAGAAACGAAACCTTCTTACGTTTGAGATAAAGTTATTTTTTATTAAACAGCTCACAATTTGCTGTATAATGATGACAGGTTCATATTTAACTACTAACGTCCTACAGCGATCAGCATTTGCAGTGTTAACTTGTTTGGCCAAAGAAAGGACGTGTTTAGGATAAGGTACTTAAAACTTTTATTTCTGGCAACTCTATATTACAATATTTACAAATTTTATCCAAATGTAAATAATCATTATGAGTTCCGTGTATGTCTTATGCTTTCTTTGTACTGTCTTTATATGCTTTATTCTCCGGTTGAAGAAATAAGTAGATACATAAGTTACTTTAAGACTTACCTATTTTGCAAGTAATAATAAATAATTATGGGTCACAAAAAGAAGATTTGACATATGATGAGGTTGTAAAAAGCAAAACCGGTACTTTATTTAAATAATAATAAATTATGAGTCATACGTAAACCAGTACAAGTGTTGTTTGATTTTTTTTATAATAAAACCTCGGACATAAAAACGTAAACGTAAATGTCACTCAAAGAACAAAGTCCTTGTGATCAGAAATTATTAACATCTCTTTTTGTTGAAATTTGAAATTTGAAAACACGTAATTTAAATAGTTTTAGTCTATCATTTATGGAGATCTGGTCAGAAGTTGAAGGTCATCAGATACTAGACCATTATGGTCATTTTTTTCAGTTTGAACATATGTAAGTAATAAAAATATGGACATAATATATGAGACCTCACATAAAACACTAGCAAATGCTGGGACAACTGAGCTGGTCTGATGATGGAGCTCGAAGATAGACTAAAGCTATCGAGTTTGGACTCATTCCATTCGCCTTAACTAGGCCTGTTCATATTTTCTGATCACGAGGATTTGATGAAAAGGACCTGATGAATGAACTAGGAAGCGGCTGATAGATTACAGTTTAAAAGTTATGGTATTATGTAAGTTTCGTAATCGTTGCAGTTTTTCTAAAACGCATCAAATGATCTTAAAATTAAGATTTTTCAGTGAACTCCCGACAAAACCTATATGTAACATAGCCAAGAATCATCGAAATCGGTAAAATCATTCAAACGTTATTGCCACAGACAAACATACATACGTTATATCAGGGGTTGAAACAACGTATTACAATTGTTCGGCAGCTACGATGCCACAGACAAACACACATACACACACAAACAAGTCAAACTTAGAACATCACTCTTCTACAATTATACATAATACCGTAACTTTTAATCTGTGACTTGAGAATCCCAAAGCCCGGGATCCTGGGATCCCGGTCATATTTTAATCCCGCAATTTTCGGGATTAAGTTTCATAAATCCCGGGATTTTCGGGATTTATAGTTTTTTTTAAAACGAGATGTATTCTCATTTAAAAAAAAAAACTAAAATGTACGTGAAACCAAACATTCTTACTTTTATTGACGTTTAGACGACCATCTTTTAAATACTACTGATTTCATTTGTATTTGCTAACGACCGGTAGCACATTATTACGTGTAAAAACCACTGTACATCCTGTAACTATTCATATTTTTGCTAATTTAGGTTGCTAATTTCACCAAATCAATGAATTTATTAAAAAATAACAGTCATTAATGTGTCTGGAATATAAATACTATTTAGCAAGAGGTTTATATTGTGTTCACACGTTTTTTTTTGTAGTTAACACTTGTACTTATCCACTATACACTTTATTTAACACTTTCTGTTAGTTAGTTCTTAAGTAATGAACGTTAAATTAAAACAATATTTTTTTTATTCTTATAAACAAAAACCTAAACAGCAACACAAGTGCTGGTTATCCGACTAAATTTGAAGCTGGAATATTGATGTTTTTTATCTGTCTTTTTCTTACCATTTTCTAGAAAGTACAATTCACCAATACAACCCCGGGATTATCCCGGGATCCCGAAATTAGCTGTAGGCAATCCCGAAATCCCGGGATTAGAAAAATCGACCGAGATCGAATCCTCTATCGGTGACCTATAAGCAATCTTACATTATATTCATCAGGTCCTTGTCATCAAGTCCACGTAATCAGAAAATAACTTACAAAATAGTGCAAATGAGTTGATGATCTTGAATACCTGGACAGTTCTACACAAAGTATAGCTATGAATAATCTCGATCCCATCAGCTTTCAAATAAAGAAAAAAAACCAGCACCAAAATCCATCCATCTGCTGAAGAGCTACGTTGCCAAAGAAAAACACACACACAGATATGTCAAGCTTATAACACCCTCGTTTTGCATCGGGGGTTAAAAAGATAGGTATTATATAAGTTTGACTAGTTTGTGTGTGTATGTTTGTCTGTGGCATCCTAGCTCCTATACAATTGTGGTATGTTTTTTCAACACCGACCCAAAATGAGGGTTTTTATAAATCCTCGACAGAAAACTAAGGGTGTTAAATGTTTCACGTGTTTGTCTGTGCTTGTGTATGTGGCATCATAACTTTTGAACAGATGGAACCGATTTCGATGTGGACGTTTTGTTTGAAAGCTGATATAATTGCGGTGATTTTAGCTGACATACCCTAACTTACGGGGTAGGCAGAGAGTGACTTCCTCCACATTCATTATTTATTTATTAAAATTTTTCAGTTTTGAACTTAAGACCTGTTAGTCTTAAGTTCAAAACTGAAAAATTTTGAACGCCTGGACAGATCTCCACAAATTATAGCTAAGAACTATCTCGATCACGTCAGCTTTCCAATAAAGAAAATTGCATCGAAATCCGTCCATCCAATGAAAAGCTACAATAGCATCCTTCGTTTTGCGTCAGGTGTTAAAAACGAGAGTGTTGTAAATTAGATGTGTGTGAGTGTGTGTGTCTCTGTGGCATCGTGACTTTTGGAGGGATAGACCGTTTGGTAGGGGGTTCATTGGATTTTTTTAATTTTAAGATTATTTAAGATAATAATTGCAGACCGCGTCTTGACCTTAATTTTTGTTATAAGTTATCCTTGTATTTTGATAAGGAGAACAATCACTTAAATTGGACAACCATTTCGTTATCTCTACACAGACCCTCTCTTTATTACACAAGTCAGTTTTAAAATACCTTTTTCTTGTTCGTAATCTGGATCCTTTCTTCTGATTCTAATGTTTAAAATGAGATGTAACGTGTGGTTTTGAAATATATTTAATAACGTCTCTACTTGTGTACATTGATGATGTTGTAGGCATGCTACAGATAAATTGAAATAAAAAAAACTTTTCTAGAACAAGCTTTTATTTAAATGCTCTAAAAAGAAGAAAACAATATTATTTCTTTAAAAATATTAACAATGAACTTAAAACCTCATTATACACAATTTACATGACCATAAACGCTTGTCGCGCTTATTGATTTTTGTTAAATCTGCTAAGTTATTTTAATAAAATTTCAATTTGATTAAATATTGATAATCGCGAAAAGCTTTTATGGTCATATAAGTTGTGTATAATGAGGTAGTAAGTTCATAGTTAATATTTTTAAAGAAAAAATATTATTTTTTTCTTTTTTGAGCATTTACATAAAAGCTTGTTCTAAAAAAGATTTTTTATTTTAATTTATTTTGTACTATTTAGTTATCGCTGGTTTATTAGCTGGCGTTTCTTAGTCTGTTCATCTCATTCCAGGCATAATTGTTGCAAGGTCATTTGCTGGTTAATTTCGAATAATCCCTTTCTTTAACAAGGAGACCTTCTTATCATCTTACCCTACTTGTCGAGCATTCCAGAGCTCCGTTTTTTATGACATTAAAAGGCAAACAAGCAGACAGATTTTCTAATGGCAAGAAATTCACACCAGCTAGAGGCACCAAAGGTGATAACGGTGCGTTGCCAACCTTAGGCCGGGATGTAAGACCTTGAGCATAAGCAAGTTAACCGGCTACCTTAAACACCGAACCGGAACACGTCAACAGCAAGCGCTGTCGTTATGGCAGTAGGAATAGCTACCCACCAAGGTACCAATACGGGCGAGTCGCTGCAAAACTCTACCACCTAGTCCGTTGGCACTATGTTAGTAAAGATAATCCTGTACTCGCCTTTTGCGAGCTGCCTTGCACAGTAAGGTCTATTCTGCAAAGGAGTCCTGACCAACACAGGTGAACATCGTTTTGAAGGGTAAAAGCTAATATACAACAAGGTGCGTCCAGGTGCCTTGAGGTCGTACGTTTATGACATCATGCTAAACCCCGATGTCACTCAGCCCTCGGCACAGCCTCAACTTGACTTGGTTGTTTGAAAGAATGCGCCACTTATTTCAGCTTATAGCTTACTTGAGCCTGACGAAACATAGGTCCGGGTTTGATTTTAGCGTTGTCTTTCCCCTTGAAAGGTTGTAGATTAATGCTGATGAGGACCTTCCCTCCAAATCACACCAATCAAAAGTAAATCAAATTAAAAAAATAAGATGTTACTGACTACTCTAAGCAATTCCTTACATTATAGGAAAGCACAAAAAACTTTAATTGTGCACCATATTGAATTTAAGGCGATGTCACATTATTTTCTTATTATTTTCGGCAAAGCCCTTTCATTTGATACCCATATTGTAGAAATGCATTAAAAATAACTATATTTTGGATGGTCCGCCATATTGGATTTAGAATGAAGTCCCATTATTTTTTGAGTTGTTCTCAACAAGCCCTTTCGTATGACACCCATATTGTAGACGTGCATTAAAGTAACTATTCCGTCATCTTGGATAATCCACGATACTAGATTTAGAATAACATTACATTATTTTTCGAGCTGCTCTAAACAAGCCCTTTCATTTGATAACCATATTGCAGAAGTGCATAAAATAGCCATTCCGCCGTCTTAGGTAGTCCACCATACTGGATTGAGAATGACGTCACATTAATTTTCGTGTTGGTCTTAAAAAGCTCTTTTAATTGATATCCATATTGCAGAATTGCGTAAAATAACCATTCCGCCATCTTAAGTAGTCCACCATATTGGTCCACCACATTATTTTTCGTGTTGGTCTCAAAACTCTCTTTTAATTGATACCTATATTGTAGAAGTGCATTAAAAATAACTATTCCTTCATCTTGGATGATCCGCCATATTGGACATAGAGTGACGTCATATTATTTTTCGAGGCGCTCTCAACAAGCCCTTTCATTTGATACCCATATTGTAAAGGTACATTAAAAATAAGTCCGTCATCTTGAATGGTCCGCCATATTGGTTTTAGAATGACGTCACGTATTTTATCGTGCATTGTCATCCAAACTAAACGTGTATACAAAATTTCAGCTCATTTGGTTGAAGATATCCGCTTCAAAATTGAGTTCAAAGATTTCACCCGAACTAACAAACATACATTGCAGGTTAAATAAAAGCTTTTGAAAATGGGGTCCGGTTTTGCAGCTGTACCTACTGCGTTTCAATTACCATTACAACTTATGAAAAAATAATTCAATGTTTTACTTAAAAAATATGATAATATGAGAATAGAGGTTTACAAAACTAATGATGAGCCGTCGATTTTTATTTTTTTAAAAAACAAAGACGAATGTAGATATTATCTCTTAAAATAATTAATTACAATATACCTACATATAATTGGTGACCACTACGAAAACACCACGTGTCCAAATTTATCACCGTATTAAAATTTGTCAGATGACAAAGCACTTCGTTTGTTAGAGATAAGCTGTTGCATAACGTAATTATAAACTCGCTAACGAATGGCCGCGTTGGAGGCCGCTAGTAACATTTTACTTTTAAAAGTCTTTGCTCCTATTTCATCGATTTTAATGAAAAATGTTGATTGGATCAATTCAATACTTGGATCAATATTTGGTTCATTGGGTCAATTATTAGCACTCCGCCCCGGCTTCGCACGGTTATGAAATTAGTTGTGTCAAACCTCGCGGGTAACAACAAATTAGCCATTCCAAAAAGAAACGTGTTTTCCCACAGTGACCTTTTAATATTATATCTTATTTGTTTCTTCTTCTATGCTACTATTACTATAGTAAGTTTGTTTCTTCTTCCATGCTACTACTACTATTCGATTTCCTAATACATGTTATGTACTTACTACTAGTAGGTACCTACGCAACGCAGATATCCCAAACCTTTAAAATACAAAATATTGTGGTATTAGTCTAGTATTGTAATATCAGTGGTAGAGTGCTGTGCAGCAACTTGTCCGAGTAAGAATCCGTTGCCTTACTATTGTTGCCGCTATAATGACTCTGTCATGTTCCGGTCTGCAGGGTAGGGTCGCCGGTACATTTGCACTATAGGCCTTTCGTCCCGGCCTCAAGACAGCGGCGCACTTGTATTATACAATTTGTGTATAGGCCTTGGTTATCTCTTACCATTAGGGAAGCCGTATACTTGTTCGTTGACTTTTAACATTTAAAAATAGCCTACGCTAGTATTTCCACGCGTAAGTAACTTTCAACTCAAGATATCTTAGCATCTGCTTGCCTGATTATGAAAAACATAGCTTTAAAAATAATTTGCATTCCTGTTCCTCATATAGTCGTGACGAATCTTGACGATAACGCTAAACACTCGTCTCCCGAAAACGAAAAATACAAACCACAATACTTCAGCGTCCTTTTATGTATCGGAGATAAAAACACTTTCTAACGTCGAGCGGCGAGCTGAACCCCCAGTAATCAAAACACGATACCATATTTAATTTAGGTCTTCCGAGAGACTACCGTTATTTAGAAAAATGTATTTTTCGTTTTAGATGCGTCCTTGTAACTAGTTAATACTTCTTGTTATTTTTATGTTAATACTTCAACGTACAGACACTCCCTTCCAATATAACAACTAATATTATTGAGGCGACAAGGCACCGATAGTGGATGATAACTGCACTATCAGTTATTTGTTGTTACGTGACAGTGGGTGCTTGTGTGTGCGTGGCTTATGTTAATTTAGTTTTATATAAGGTATGTTCGTTTTAACATAAGAATATTCAACAAATACACTATCCCAATTTGGATCGATTTGAAGGTGTGTGTGATTTGAAGATTGGAAGGTGATACATTCGAGTATCACCTGGTTAGAATAACCGGCTCTATGTCGTGTGCAATCCTTTAAATCGAGCACCGAACTGTGTTACGAACAACCTAACATAATCGTAAATGCGTTTTTATGCATGGGGCACACTAAAAGTTTGCGCTTCTAGCTAACCGGAACTATTTGAATTTCGAATGTTATATTTTTAAAACGTTGCAACCTTTTAAGTAATAAAAAAGCAATTGGCGGGAAATAATTTGTCAATTGTTTTTTTTTATCACACATCAAAGTTTTACGTACGCATCGAAAATGGAATTAAGTCGAAAATGTTTTAGAGCAATGATTTTAAAAGTTTTCTTTCTACGCAAGACTGTGCCGCTCGTCTTCAAAATGCTTTTGGGAGAGAAGCAGTAAAGAGCGGCCTTCAACTGCCGTCAACGAAAATAATGTGGCTACTGTTAAGCGGTTAATTGAAGAAAACCCCGGACGCGATTTAAGGACTATTGGTGATTGGTATTAACTAAATTCAGAAAATTTTACACGAAGGATTGAAAGTTCGAAAACTTTGTTGTTGTTGGATCCCTCGTGAACTGACAGCGGAGCAGAAGCGGGCTCGCGTGGAATGATGTGCATAGATGCTACTGAAATACGACATTCTAATGCTATTTATGACATTGTCACAAAAGACGAAATGTGTATTTATTAGTTTTGAACCCAAAAAAAAAACAGCAATCTTGTAAATGGATGATTAAAAATCAGAACAGGCCAACAAAAGTGAGACAGGCGAGAATAGTTGGTAAAAAAATTATCGCGTTTTTGGAACAAAGTTCCTTATTGCCCGGTGTGATTGGGGGCTAGACGGAAAAATTCTTACGAAAATGTTGTCACGACACTTTTTGCTCTGTGGTCGAGCGGTTCAGTAGTTGGACTTGACTGCAGAGGTCGGAATTTTTTTTGTTATTTTTCATTTTCTATTTTTTTATTATCATTTTCATTTTTTTTTTATTTTTTTTTATATTTTTTTTATTTCATGTTTCTCTATCTGTCTCTTTCTATAAGAGAGATAGAGATAGAGATTACTAGAGATTAAGAGAGAGAGGGGGGAGAGAGAACTTCGTTTCATCCGGGTGTCCCTTAACACCTCTCAACTTTTTTTTACTCAGCTATCTGTACAATTCCACTATTGAAGATCAAAATAGTGTTAATGCCGTGTGTGTGTGTGTGTGTGTGTGTGTGTGTGTGTGTGTGTGTCTGATTCGCGGAACGACAAAAAACATAAAAGACCTAACTTAAAGAAAAAACCCTGAACATGAGTGTTGGATGTTTTCATAATGAACGTCAAATTTACAGAAACGGTTTAAAGTGTGCTCCCCTTGCTCAGTATACAACTATGAATTATGAAACGATTTAAGTAGACAATTATTAAGTAAAATAGGTACGTAGGCGTTTCTGTTTTTTTCTGTGTTAGGAATTTTTGTTTTTAGGAATTGTTTCTGTAAATACTATGGGTCTCTGATATGACAGTTTCGTAGGGTTGATTTTTGGCTTTGATAATTAATTATATTTTTTCAATAATATTTATAACAATTAATTTCAATGTTCTTTCAATTTTAAACTAAGAGAATATCAGTCGATATTTTTTTTTCAGATGGGTCGAGCAATCCTTGCGCTTTTTGCAGTGCTGGTAGCCGTTCCAGCCTATTTCTTATACTTCAAAAGCCCCCCACCGCTTCCCGGGATCGACCTGAACGAGTGGTGGGGACCTGAACAATTGAGGACCAAGCAGGATGTCAGCATCAAGCCATTCACTGTCGAGTTTTCACAAACTGTAAGTTTTCGTAAACCTGCTAAACCGCAGTTTCGAGTGCACCATTACACTTTTTCTTCAATTGAAGATCTCCATTTCTATTTCTTCGATTTTTTCAAATATAGCTAAGGTATAAACTCGGCCCTATTATAAATCTAATATCCAGTGATGTGCGTAAACAAATAAAAACTTCAACATTTTAAACAATCAACCGATGTTTTTTTTTAACTTTGCAAGTCGTATTTTTATAGAGAAGGAGTTTAAATGTTTTCTTATGTTATTACAATTTCAACATCAATTTTGTGTACATATAATTCGTAAGTAAAACTTGAGAGATATCGTAATTTTAATAACGCGTACATGCGACGATTAGTCGGAGATCCGAAGTTAGGTCAACCTACACCGAGCTGATAATAGGATGAAACTGGTTTTATAGCAAATTTAGTATATCAGAAAATATATTAAAAATGGGTTGCCTGAAAAAATCCTGGACATTATTTATTTTTAAAATGTTTTTTATTCATTAATTTGTGCAATATCAAGATATTATCCCGACTTAAAGTTGGAAAAAGACGAAGTTGCAGAAGTTGGGTTGCCTGTTGTTTATCTGGATTGCTAGTTATTAACAGATAATGATTGTCGATGCTAGTTACTTTCACGGGATCGGATAATAGGAAAATAAATCTATCAAAATAGATGCAGTTTCATTTCAATTTTTACAATTTTTATTACAATTTAAGTTGATATATAGGGTTGCCCGAAAAAAAATTGAAATGTTTAAAACTTTTTTTTTTAATAATTAAAAATTTTCGGTCCAGGATTTTTTTAGGCAACCCATTTTTAATATATTTTCTGATATGCTAAATTTGCTATGAAACCGGTTTCATCCTATGGTCAGCTCGGTGTAGGTCGACCTAACTTCGGATCTTAGACCAGATATAGCGCAGTCTCGACCATAATAGCATCACATGTTCGCCATTTCGTTCAAAATAGACGCCACAGATGAAACACTGCGTTTGATATGCATATTTTATGAAACATTATATTTGTTTTGCTAGTGGTGTTAGCACGAAGCTATATATATTACTACAGGAGGTTACATTTCCGGCCCCTCTTTCAAAAATTCTTGTGATGTCAATTAACAAAGTCAAAATGAAAAGGAGTCCGGTACATTAGAGTGAGTCAGCAGTATTTGGAATTTACAGGAACGCTTATAACAGTATTATTTCCATCTTGCTGAATGTCCGCCTTTATAAGCAACTTTATAATATACGTTATAAGGTTGTCTTTCTCCGATGACAACTGTTTAAAGAGCAGAGTACATACAGTACCTACAGTAGCATTATAGCTTCGCGGATGTGAGTTTGTGGTCTAACTGAAAATCAACGTTTTATCTACAATACAAGCTACGTAAATAAAAAAATATCAATATCAGTATCACGGATTGGCCACGAAAACTTAATAGACAGATACATACACATGACAGCAAGCAAATGTGCTTTGTAAATAATACAAATATATATATTTTAGATGATCAAAGACCTAAAAGATAGGTTGAAGCATCGGCATCCTCTTACTCCACCACTCGAGGGAGTTGCGTTTGAATATGGTTTCAACAGCAAGCAGCTTGAGGGCTGGTTGAAGTACTGGGCTGAGGAGTACCCATTCAGGTTTGGTTTTTTTGTTATTAAGCAATGAACAACAAAAAGGCAAAATCCTTGCCTGATGGTGAGAGACTACCGTAGCCTCTCTACATCTGAGCCACGTGTGCAAGTCTATAGACCACCTTACCTTCCAGTATGGTCTTGGCAGTGGCTAGAGCCGATGTTATGGGAGGAGGAAATAAGCTAGGGGGTTGTAAAAACCCCGACTACTAGACACAAGACTCCTACCACCTAATTTCAATCACAATCTTACAAACTACCAGACATTTAGGCAGTTGAGTTGCATTCTTGAAAGAAGCCCAGGGCCGACGTGGTGCTAAGATAGTATTAGTTGTAGTGTATGAACAAATTATACAAATTTATCTATCCCCAAAGTAAGCAAATTATATTCTCGTTTTAGGGGTGTTTGTCAATGACGCTTGTACATATTAATGCTTATATAGATTTTTTTTATGCTATAGGAAGGCAAACAAGCAGACGGATTTCCTGATGGTAAGAAATTCACGCCGCCTAGAGACACCAAAGATGGTAATGGTACGTTGCCAACCTGAGGTCAGGATATTAGGCCTCGAGCAAAAGTAAGTTTACCGGCTACCTTATCCTGGAATAATTTTGTTAAACAACCACACCCAGAAATACAGCCCTTCAAAAGTTCATCACACTAGTGCCAGTCTCGTCGGAAATCGAACCTTGCTGTTAGTAGGTAGCGTTGCACGCTACCATTTTAGCCTACTAGGTGGTCAATATACTGAACGTAAAATAATAAAATAACCCTAATCACACACACACACACACACACACACAAACACAAACACACACACACACAAACACATACACACACACACACACACACACACACACACACATTCACATTTATTTTAAAAGGACGTTTGTCATTATTGACTATGTTCTATTTGACAGTGAACGTCAGGAGTTCTTCAACAAGTTCCCGCAGTACAAGACGAACATCCAAGGGCTGGATATCCACTTCATCAGAGTCAAGCCAGACGTAAGTAACAACTGTGACTTGTGATACCCTGCGACCAAGGTTCATGTAAATCAATATTGAATTGGTTTATAGTGATCTGTAAGATCCCTTCAATCCCTTCTTATTTATAAAGCACAGAAATGCAGTTAAACTCTGAAATTGCCTCTTCCCGCTTCTTTTTTACGAATTTTGCACTAGGGGTTTTCAAAAGGATGTCTGATAAATTCTTTAGAGCTAATACACAACTTATATACAACGCCAACCAAAATTGAAACGAGCTCACTTTTAAATCGCTAAGAAGCTAAAATATTTTTATTTGCCAGTCAACACTATGTGCATTGAGTAGGACTGAAGCAGATAAAATTCTTGATATTAAAAAATACATGCCACATTATGAACACCAGTGTATTCCGAACTGAAACAGTAGTTAGTGCAAAATTACGAGATCCTTCTGTTTTTGTTAGAAAAAAGTGGCAAATCTTTTGCATTAGACTCTTTAAGAGGTGAGGCGTACATTGCATACATACGTATACGCATACATACATTGAATAAAATACGGAAAAACACTCGACTGCTGCCGGTCAACCGCCTAACTATAAACTACTAGCGAATGGGCACCCGAATTCCCGGACAGATTCTTACTTTCTGGGAAGACGGCCGGTCTAGTAGCACACCTGAATTGCAGAGAGAAAATTTCTACTTTTGTGCTTTTTAATAACGTGTATGTGTTTATATTTTTGTAGGCCAAAGAAGCAGCTGGTAAAAAAGTGTACCCCTTGCTGCTCCTCCACGGTTGGCCGGGATCTGTTCGTGAGTTTTATGAATCAATTTCTTTTCTCACTGCCGTCAGTAAGGACCGAGACTTCGTCCTGGAAGTTATTGTCCCCAGTCTACCTGGTTATGGATTTTCTAGTGTGAGTAATATTTTACTATTTTTATGTCGCATCGCCATTCTAGGCCCACTGTTAAGTTTATGATTGCCTCTTTAGTCTAAATGACGGCAAAGACACATACAGGTTTCGTTATGGCGAAAAAAGAAATTGCCTAAAAACCCCAAAGATTTTTGGAAAGATAGAAATGCCTCTTGGATGTCTAAGTTTACAAATAACTTCGTTCTTCTAATCGAAATGTAATTATAGCTAGCACTGACTTTGATGGCAGGTGTGGCTGAAGTGGTGGTAACAATCCATACAAGTTTGCCACTAGATGAAACTGTTCTATACTAACATCCATATTGTTGCTTCTCAAAGAGCTTTATGAATAAGGTCTTTATAATTGCTTTAGTCAATCTTTGGTCCAAATCGTTTTTTATTTTTTTTTTCAATTCTCGCAGGCTGCAGTAAGACCAGGACTTGGAGCAGACAAGGTAGCCGTAGTATTTAGGAACCTCATGCAACGACTGGGCTTTAAGAAGTATTTTATACAAGGAGGTGACTGGGGCGCTTTTATAACCAGTCTCATGGCAACCTTGTTCCCTGAGGTAAAGTTGTTAAAGTTAAGTTAGATTCAAGCCTATCTATTTGAAAATAATAACTTAGTAGTCTAAAGGATACAAAACAAATTAAATGGCTAAAATACAATAAAGGCTTAGATTAAGCACATTTTTCATCTTTGTTGCATAGGCCTAACAGAGTCAAATTAAAATATTTCGTTTGATGGTAAGTGATCTCTGCCTCCTATGGATGATTGGAACACTAATGGTGTTCCAATTGTGTTGCCGACATATTTTATGGGTTGACCGAACTTTTCTCTCGAAGGTCACTAGAATATTCCATAAGATCGGTTGACTCCTGGTAACAAAATGGTACAAGTCAAGAAAGTCTACAGAGCTGCATAAAAGACAACGGCCACTTCGATCGATGTTGACGACGGCCTCGGTAAAATTTAATGTTATGAAACGATACACGGGAGTGAAATTTCATAGTGAAGATCCACTAAGCACTTACCGGTTAACGGTACCGCTAAGCACTTACCGGTTCGTACGTAATAGAATACGCTTACAGAAATAATTTTTTGGTCTCTTGTTATTCCAGGAAATACTAGGATTGCACAATAACATGGCGTTCTCAATGACGCCCTCTAATACCATCTTTAGATTGATTGGAGCTATATATCCTCCTCTAGTAGTAAAACCAGAATTGCAAGATAGAATGTATCCACTATCCAACGTTTACAGCCATCTTCTAGAAGAAAGTGGATATATGCATTTGCAGGCCACAAAACCTGATACCATTGGTAAGTACAAACGCTTTAGGTACAAGCTTTAGGATTTGCAATGACGACTTGGTAGTTTTAATTGATAGGTACACCCACATCGCCATATTTGTTTAAATAACATATTATTAGGTAAGCAAAATTGACTGAAACTTCATAATAATCTTAAAATTTAAAAATGAAAGAACCCTAGACTTGACATATATATGTAACGTCGCCAAGAATCATCTCGATTACGTCAACTTACAACAAAATATCCTTATCGATATCACTCAAACCGTTCAAAAATTATCGCCACATACATGCTTGCAAAGTTAATTTTTTTTTTCTTCATAAGAAGCTTTACTGAGCATTTACATTACAATCTAGTCTATAGACTAATGAGTAATTCTAATTTCTTTTAATCTTCTAAGCCACAGTCTCTAAGTATAAGTCCATCAACTTTTACTTAGTGTCTCTAAACTTCAGTTCCATTGGTACCTTGAACTTAAATCATTGTCACTTGATTTAGCATAGTTAATTAAACACTTTATTTTACGTCAGGGGTTGAAAAAACGCATAGCAATTGTTTGGTAACTACGACGCCACAAACAAACACACATTCACATATAAGTAAGTCAAACTTACAACACCTCTCGTCTATGATTTGCTTTAAAATAACTGCAAAGATTACGAAACATACATATTACCGTAACTTTAAAACTAAGATCCATCAGCCGTCTCACATTGAATTCATCAGGCCCTTGTCATCAAGTCATCGATATCAGAAAATATGAATAAATCTAGTTAGGGCGAAACGAATGAGTCCATACTCAGTGGTTTTACCAGTAGGCATTCCAACGTCTTCAATCTCCGAGTTCCATCATCAGACTAGCTCAGTTGTACCAGCAATCGTTAGTGTTAGGTCTGTTAGGTCTCAAATATACTTAAAACTGTAATAAATACCAATAACGCGCCAAAAATCCATTCCGATGCTCACGAAAACTTGTAGATGAACTAATAACCTTGAACACGTCTACAGATCTACATACAATATATATATAGCTAAAAACCATCTCGATCACGTCAGCTCTCAAACAAGAAAACAGCACACAGACACGTCAAACTTATAACATCCCTCGTTTTGTGTAGGAGGTTCAAAATAAATGTAAATTAAGTTTTTATTTTGCTGATTCCGCGTATGCAGTGTAACTGTTGTGGCTAATAATCCTCCAAACAACACATAATGTGACAAGCCTAACTAACATTCCCACCGCTTACCTCCGCGACCAGAACATTAATAAAGAAACGACAACACACGAGAATGTACATTATTTTTTGTGTCACCTACTCCACCACTGCCAGTCAAAATCTTTCACGCGTTAACTGTAAGAAAAAAAATCAATAACATACACAATCAGAGAGCTTAAAGAGAATAACCTCAAACTCCCAATTAGGTTTTACAAACAATCATTCATATCCTTATAGGTTTTTCAATAACACAGATTTTGAAGATGAAGGTCAATATTAGCTTGTACTTTGGAATTTTTTTATAAAGAAGCTGATTAAGACGTTTATTTAATTAAATAATTTAATTTATTTAATTAAAACAAACCTGTGTTTGTAAAGAAGTCGATTTAAGAGCTTTTTTCGATTGTTTCTTCGATGACAATTAGCAGTTTATATATGAGAAAGTTTCAAACATACCTAAGGAAGACAAATTTATCGCCGTATATTGACTTTTTTTGTAAAAAGTATCTCCATTACAGGTGTGGCCTTAACTGATAGTCCAGCAGGTCTAGCAGCGTATATATTAGAGAAGTTTTCCACTTGGACGAACAAGGAATACCGGAACTTGAACGACGGTGGTTTGTCCAAGAAGTTCACAAGAGAGAAACTGATAGACAACCTAATGGCTTACTGGACTACAAATTCTATCACCACCTCCATGAGACTATATTCAGAGACATTTAATTCCAGATTTTACGGCATAAACTTTGATGAGTGAGTATTTTTAATGGGTTTGGAAGGGAAATAGTCAGTCGGATTTCCTGATGATTAAAAGTGATTGCTATAGGAATACACAAAACGTCTTAATTTATTGAAGGCAAATTGAAGCCGGGATCTTGAGCTGCCTCAACCTCAACAGTGAGGTTTCTTGCCTTTTCTACCTCTCAAAGTCAGCTTTCTGAACCCAGTAACCTGCAATTTTAAATATTTTTAATAGGTCTATTCGTACCTTCATAGAGTTAAATGAAATGAAATGTATTTATTTGCGAGATATGTGTGTAAACAAGTTGTTACAAAAACATTTAAGCAGACCAACGTCGCCATCATACATGGATGAAAACAAGATTTTTAAATTTTAAATGCCGTAAGCTTACTCTACTACATTTTACACCCGAACATGATGATAATAAATACTGAAGTAATGGCAGCAGGATTAAGTAAAGCGGTGAAGTGAAATTCGGGCAAGTTGATGCAGAACTCTGCTAGCTAGTCTGATTGCACTAGAATAAAATTTCAGCAAATTGCTAGTTTGTTTTAATAACTAACACTAAATTCATTTGTCTAATCGAAACACGATTAGACAAATGAATTTAGTGAAAAGATAAGGACAGAGGCATAGTTTGCATTAACATGTACATTTGACATGGATAAAATCACAAAACATAGCTTTTAATGCTCCCAGTGAGGTGCTTAAAAATTGTTGTTTTACATAATATTATATCGCGAGACAAGTCTCAGACGCAAATATTTTTATACCCGGCAGTGGTCACGTAGTGACGTTACGAGTCTAATCAATGTTTGTTATGTTTCCAAAAATCCTCAAGAGGCCAATTTAAGAACGAGAATGTGGGCTAGAATATTTTATTAAATGAGGAGTTATTTGCGGAAATCCATTATAACAGATGTAAAATAACACTTTATTTTGCTAATTCCGCGTAAGCGGTGTAACTGTTGTGGCGAGAAGTCCTGCAAATGACACAGAATGTGACAAGCCTAACTAATGTTCCCACCTCCCACCACCCCGAACAGACTTCGCCAACTTAGTCAAAGAACTTACCACAGAAAACACCAAATCGCACTCAACGTACGAGTACATTTCGCCTTCACACCGATTGATCTGAGGTATTTATGTATGATTATTTTAGGCAGGGTTATCTTATGCAAAGGATATGACAATTTATATTGTTTCCCGAGCTCTTACTTTATTCGTGGTCTGGTCGCGGTGGTGGGCGGTGGGAACTTTAGTTAGGCTTGTCACATTGTGTGTCATTTGGAGGACGTCTCGCCATAACAGTTACACTGCTTACGCGGAATAAACAATAGCTTATTTTACATCAGCTGTTAATATATCTACGCCTAGCTACGCCACTGGCATACATTTTTCATTTTTTTATAATATTGGAAGGCAAACAAGCAGACGGATTTCCTGATGGTAAGAAATTCACGCCACCTAGAGACATCAAAGGTGGTAATGGCGCCTTGCCAACCTTAGGCCGGGTGCTAGGCCTCAAGCAAAAGTAATTTTACCGGCTACCTTACCCTCCGAACCGGAACACGTCAACGGCAAGTTATGGATGCAGGAATAGGTAAGACAGTACTTCCAATCCGGGCGAGTCGCTGCAAGACTCTACTAATCTAGTCAGATGTCACGGTGTTAGTGACGACAAGCCTATGCTCGCCGTTTACGAGCTGCCTGGCATAGGAAGGCAGATGGTCTATTCTGCAATGGAGCCCGGACCAACCAACCAATTTTCAATACAGAATACCGACACCAGTACCCACATGGATTATCCAACCAAAACACGAGCTATCCTACAACCCCAAGTGGATGATAAGAAGCAAATACGTGAACCTGATTAACGCGGTGGACCTGGATGATGGAGGTCACTTCCTGGCCCTCGAGATGCCTGAGCTGTTCGCGAAAGACGTCCTGACTGCAATCGGAGAGTTCATATCTTGGCATAAGAAGAATCATAAGACTGAACTGTAAAATAATAAGTTGAGCCTTTTTATAAATTATTTTGTTATGTTTTTGTCAAACATTTTTTCTTAATGCATTGGTTTTATTTATCCCCCCAATTATAACAAAAGCGAAAGTGTGTGTAATTGTATGTATGTTTTTTTGAATTGAGTTTATACTGTAGAATTGATTTTAATTAATTTCATCTTTATACTAGCCAACCCGAAGAACTTCGTTCACTTGGCACTCGATACTTTGCTTACCCTGAAGGGGGACTTGGTGTAAATATATTATGTTTGTATATGTCTGTTGAGTTTCTGTATGTTCAAACGTTTCTCAACATTTCAGATTTTTTTTGATGATATAGGAAGTCAAACAGGCAGGCAGATTTCCTGATGGCAAGAACTTCACGCCGCCTAGAGACACCAAAGGTGGTAATGGTACGTTGCCAACCTGAGGCTGGGATGTTAGGCCTCGAGCAAAAGTAAGTTTACCTGCTACCTTACCCTCCGAACCGGAACACGTCACGACGTTTTGGCAGCAGAAACAGGTAAGGCGGTGGTACAAATCCGTATTGTTTTTATTGTATTTATGTTTTTACAATATTTACGGTTTAAATTGTATGTATGTTTTTTTATTTAGTTTAGACTGTAGACTTACTTTTAATTAATTTTACTCTTACAAAAATGACTCAGAGAACTTCGTTCACTTGGCACTCGATACTCTGCCTACCCTGCAGTGCAACTTGGCGTAAAGATATGTTTGTATATGTCTGATGACTTGTATGCTCAAACTTTTCTCAACACTCTGGATGTCAAGTTATTTGGTCAATATAAAACTGTTGTTATGTCTATAATTTCAAACTACAAAACTTGTGTCTTGAAAAATACGAGATAATTTGTAAAGCACCTGCACAAGTAAAGAATAAAATCGCAGAACGCGTTAATAAATTAATATCAAGCTTATATTTTGACTTTTACCCCTCTCCCATGGGAATTCCTTTAATAAGCGGCATAAAAAGTAGACAGTTAACGTCCTCGAAACATAAACCTGCCAAATTTTATTATAATTAACCGATCAGTAGTTTGCGTGTAGGTACGTCGCGATCGGAATATAAACAGACAGATAGACTACAATTCTAAAAATACTAGAAATTTGTTCTGCTGCTCATCTTTAGTCGCCTGCATCTATTTATTTAAATATCTTCAGTGTACAGAATTCATTCTCCTCCAGATTTATTTTGTTTAGGTAAACCAAAACTACAGAAGAGTGAATTCCTGAGCCCTTAAGGCCATAACTTACCGAGACGCCATGGCGACGTGGCCAGCGACGTCGCCAACTAGTTCGTATTGAGATGTATGACGGCTAGCGCACTTGGCGACCGAATGGCGATGCGCGCTTTGGCGACGCAGGAACGCTACACCTAGCCATGGCAAGGTCGCTGGCCACGTCGCAATGGCGTCCCGGTGAGTTATGACCCTTACTATAAAGTATTCGGCTTGTCAATTTTACCATACTCGCTACCGTCTCTTTAAATTATTTGTATAAGAACTTTGAACAGCGCCTTTAATGGTTACTAAGAGAAACACATTTTTAGACCAAAAGGGTATATATTTCGACACTTACCTTACCGAACGTGATCTATACCAACTGCTGGTAAAGGCTCAGTACAATAAATATATGACAAGTACTTGCACTTTTTTATCGAACGTGAACGAGGTCCACCACCCAGTTCGCCTCCATTTCGGACACGCCGTTTAAAAAACTAGGAAAATGAAAAGTCGTTTCTGCCTATAATATAATATTATATTAAAAACAAATATACACCGACAAGAGAACCGTTCGCATAACTTTTCCTGCCTAGAAAAATAATTATTCTTATTTATGCAGAAAAAGTCTCTCGCCTCTGTGGTCTAGCGGTTCAGTTGTTGGACTTGACTGCATGAGGTCCCGGGTTCGAATCCTGAGTCGGGCAACTGAAAGAAAATTGGGTTTTTCCAATTTTCTAATAAAAAAATGTTGCTCGGGATAGGATATGTGCCCGGTTGGCGATAGGCTTGCCACCTATTACATTGTGGGACTTAGTATCTTCGGCCAGTCGTGGGTGCCCTGGTTGTGCCTCTGTCTACATCTTAGGGGATATGGGCGTAAAGATACTATGCACATAAAGTGTGCACATAAATCTATAATTTTAGTAAAAAACTGGTGAACCGGCGCGCGTTTTAACGTAATTTCTCTATATTTTACGTTTATTCAAAGATTGCATTTATTCCTATACCTTGAACATGAATAAGAATAAAAATAATGATAATTTTGATTGTCAATTGTATTTTAAAAGTTAAAACGAGGTGGAAGCGAATTGGCACTCCTTTTTTATGAATCAGCCAGTTTGCGTCCACGGTGGACGCGAACTCATCTTACTATCTCTAACTTGATCCTTTATTTTATTATAAAGAAATGTGTTTAAAGGATGGGTTTTTAATTTCTTTTTACCGTTATTAGATACTATGTTTATAAAAATTGACAATTTGCGCCCACATAATTATGGTAAAAGAAAAAGATATTGATGTCGAAAATTTACCTGGACGCAAACCTGAAGGATAGAATATACTATATACCAGTTTGCGTCCACTTGTTTATTTAAATACTTAATCTTAATTAACTCTTTTATAAATTGCATCATCCCTTGACTAGTACCTACCACTGCTCCGGAAGGGAACAAGCGAATTGAAGTGTTTCTGACTTCTTCTACTTATACCGAAGAGCTGTGTCATAAATTTTAACTACATAAAGGCAAATGTAAATAAATTCATACTCGTATTCCCATAAAAGTTTACAAAGGTGCAACTAGGCCAACCTTGATTAACCTAATATTAATATAGTCCCACAATGCTATAGGTGGCAAACCTATTCCGAATCGGGCATATGTTCTTTCCTGGGTGGCATTATTTTTATTAGAAAATGGAAATGATAAAGTGCGGATCAAAAACGAAAGAGAGAACACGATAGGTGAAAAAAGTTAGAAACAAAACTTATAAAACTAAAATCTTTCGTAAAGCGGCTTCAAAACAATTAAAGTATACATCTTGTTCAAACCTCATACGACGTGCTCGGTGTGAAATCTCTAAAAGAAAATTTACTACCTGAGATCTAACAAAATCTTTTAAAGGCTTTAAAATGTCTGTATTCTTAAAGTAAGATATTGTGAATGATCGACTATCATTGGAGATTGAACATCTGTCGATTGGACTCCTTTCCAATCGTTCTTTAGAATGCAAATAAAACTAAAATAGCCAGAACGGATTCAAGAGTTTTAGTAGACGTAGTAGTGCTGGAACAAATAAAATAGTTTGTTTCAAATTCAAAATAGCTTTTATTACGTAGATCCATATACAGATTCTTGTAACGCGTCTATATAATTCTAAAAACTACCACCGGATCGGAACGCGGCCACTCACTG
>NJDC01002404.1:120924-145283 GCA_002245475.1 Calephelis virginiensis
GAAGGCTTAAATAATTTTGTAACATCTTTGTAACACTCATATTCCGCAAATAAATATTTTTTCTTTTCTTTTCTTTCTTTCTTTTCACCATCATGATAACATGTATTTTACTAAAATCATCACAACTCCATTACGACATCGTTACGACCCCGTCGTGACCCCGTTCTTGGTCATGGCATAATCGCAATCACAATCGCTATCACTGTCAATGTAGTTAATTAGTAGCGTTGTATTTGTCGATATTGCTGTTATGAATAGATTTATTTTTTGCCTATTACTTTTCATATAAGTCGCATACAATTGCGGACGCAAAAGTGAAGACCATTTTTTTAATTTGTATGCGCAAGGTAGTGTATACAATACAATACAATAACTATTGTACACCAAATACAAAGAAATTACAAATACATTACAATAACTTAAACTAAGAAGATACACAAAGGCGGTCTTATCGCCAAGGTGGCGATCTCTTCCAGGCAACCCTAAAGTATGGAACAAGATTTAGTGAGATACTGTACAATGATGATCTTAAAAATACAAAAATGCAGAAGCTTGTTTTAATTATTAATATTTAAAACAAACAAAAAAAGACAAATGCAAACTACCTACATTGCAATAAATGCCGAAAGTAACGCTTTATGGTGAAATATGAAAATATATAATAGCTTTTGAAAATATGAATATTTGGAGCTCTTCTGATATCTAGGGTACACATTATAATTTTACATATGCATAGAAAATGGTTGCAAGTATTGAAGTTAAAATCATCTGATTATTTCACTTATGCACATAAAAAAATGCAAATAGCACCCAAGTATTTATTTTAAGTAAATTGAAATATTAGTGAGATGTTATTGCACGTAGAATGCTTATAAATAGTATTTTGAGATCGACAAAACACGGAGGTTTAAAATTCGAGGTGTATATTTTATCTATGTACGACCACACATAACTTTTCACTGAGTAATCCGATTTAAAGTATTCTTTTTGTTAGATAACATATCCATAAATTTTCGTTGATTCCAACAAAAATGTTAACCCTGAAAATAGGAAACAAAGATGACTTTCCATTTAATATTATTTTAAAATACACGTAGCATTATGATCAATTGTTACGTGAAAAGTTATAGGTATATATATCTCTCATCCTCGTATTTGATCTTAAATAAAAGAAATATAAAAGTCATATATATCTGAGTATACTCAATACACTTTAGTGTAAACTCGAATTATTTTTACATTTTCTTAAGATACAAGACGTAATAATATCTACCCGAATGATTTCTTTCGCAAATGTAACGTAACACATTGTAACCCACACAATTTACTTAGAAGCTATCGTCTTCATATTACTTGCATTACTTTGGCGAGCTTATTGTGCTGTCTATTCATTTTCATTGTTCTGTAAAATCAAGCCCTTTCATTTGTCCAAACATGCAAACACACAACGTTAACTCCGTCTCCATTTGACCTTCACTCGTTTGGTTTGCTTATATTAATTATACTGAAAATAAACGTTTTGAATAACTAACAAAACCTACTTATAAAGAACCATTTCAATCGCAATAGTTTTCAAATATCTGCAACGAAATCGTTCTATCCGTTCAAAAATGTTGATGTCACAAACGGACATACACACAAGCAAACACGTGAAACCTGTTATTGGATTAACTATAGCGGTCAGGAATAATTATTTACGGGCGTATGTAAATTAGAAAACTCAGATACATTAATTTTAACATTTTACACTCACACTTCAATTTCACAACAATTATACACACCTATGCCTAAAACTTGAATAACATATTATAGGATTAGCAACTTAGTATTAAATACTGTGATTACCTATACATAGTGTCCACTAGGATTTATCAAAGTAAATGAAAAATTGTCTTATCCATAAAATTTCTTTGGCAGTTACACAGTTGATAATTCCACAGAGTTTTGTTTACTTTTACCCCAAGTCCACCATTCAACAAAAAATTTATCCAGTATAGATCAATCTCTAATCAAAATTGATTTATCCTGATTCAGCATGCAGCAGCTTCATTCTCCAAACAAGTTTTAAAATAATCGTTAATATATTCACGTATTTTCTGTATGGAATATACGAATTCCGGATGACCAAATTTATTTTTAAATATCGCATGAAGACATCGAATTAATATATTAATCGAAGACATCATTCTTGTGCTCAACCATATAGACATAATAACTAGTGGTTCCATCTTTGACAAAGATAAAACATCTCGCCCGTGATACTGATGTGTGTTCGCTAGCGCCACATATTTTCACCGTGTTGGTTCAGGCTCCTTTGCAGAATAGACCATCTGCTTTCCTGTCAGGCAACTCGTAAAAAGCGAGCACAGGCTTACCGTCACAAGCACCGTGACATCCTACTAGGTGGTAGAGTTTCGCAGCGACTCGGCCGGATTGGTACCACCTAAGGCGGTGGTACCAATCTGGGCGATTCCTCATATTCCTCCTTTCGCCATAAGTTCCAACGTTGACATGTTCCAGTTTGGAGGGTAAGGTAGTCGGTAAACTTACTTTTGCTCGAGGCCTAACATCCCGGCCTCAGGTCGGCAACGCACCATTACCACCTTTGGTGTCTTTAAGCGGCGTGAATTTTTTACAATCAGGAAATCCGTCTGCTTGTTTGCCTTCCATTATCATAAAAAAATTCACAGCAGTTTAAGTCGCCACTTTTATTATTCGGCGCCATATTTATTTAACTGACAAAAATAATAATTACGACATACAAACCTTTAGTTTCGTTTTGAGACATGTATTACTTCTAAGTATGTTTTACAGCTACTGAATCACTTTCAGATTTTTTTTTATTTGTTAAGCTTGCTTCTTCATACAACAATCTTGTTGCTAGGATTTTAACTGTTGTGCATGTGAGTCTAAAGATAACCATGCTTGACGCAGCGAATTGTTGGTAACGTAATATATATTTTAAGAATTAATACAGTATCTCTTATCTTGTCACCACTTCCTTTTAATGACTTAGCTAAATTGTCTACTTCAGAAATATGTGGTGCGATGTTATTGGACGGTGATGTTCTATATTGACAAAACTTAAGAAGCGTCATCATTTTGTTAAGCAACTATTTTTGATGACAAATCGATTATATTTTAATTCACTTGTTTTGTTATCTCACATCGTTTTTCTCCTATTGGTTCGTATCACCCGCTGAGGGTCTTGGTGTATTTATATATAATATTTAATGGATATATATTTAAACTTTGGTTTCTAAAGCACAATATGCTTGAAACTTCCATCGCCTAAAGTCTTAACCATTAAATTTTTCAACTTTTACTGACTTCCACTATTTTGTTTTAAAACCACAGCAAAAATCTGAATTAACCTTGCAGAAGTATTATGTTCTTGATATTCACTCAGTTCGTTTTATAATATACCTCGTCCCATAGCCAATCAGGTTTTAGTTTTAATGAAACTGAGTTCGATTTCAGATATGAAATTGACTGTATCGGGATAAATTTAAAATATTAACCAAATTTTAAATAAGGAAGTTGTTGTAAAAATAATTAAATAGTTTAATTAGGATTTAAGTATGGATTTCCTAAAAATAACAGCTTCTTCTATCAATGATTCGAACTCATTTTTGTTATGTTATTTACTGTCACGAAATGATTATTACAAAGAAAACAATGTAAGTAAAACCGAAGTCAACATCTGTAATTAAGACAAGACAACGTCTGTCAAGTTAGTTATTAAATTCCAATACGTCATGAAAAGAACATTTTTTTTAGATTTATACTACCTGACCCGGAATACGTTGTTCTGCTACATTTTAATGTGATTTTAGAAAAAAAATGGGTTGAGCCACCCTTTTCACTTAGGGCTACGAAAAATAGATGTTGGCCGATATTCAGACTCAACATGTTCACAATATTTCACGAGAATCGGTCAAGCCGTTTCAGAGGAGTACGGGAATGAACATTTTCACTACTGTTATTGTTTCATTTTATTATTAAAAGTAATAAATTTTTTATTGTCAATGATTTTTATTTTATCAATAAATAATTATTGATAAATTTAGACAGATAGACATTGGTGGTAATTGACACAACACAGAACAGGCTCAGCCTAGTGTGGGGGCCAGAAAATTGTAATAGTTTGTAACTTGGCTTCTGCTACATAAATATTTTTATTTTTATTATTTATTTTAATTTTGGTGCGCCCTCACCAAACTAATTTTAAGTTATCGCTATCAATGAAAATAATAAAAAGAGACAAAACATTTTAGTGCAGTCAGAATAGTTTGTACACGATATATCGGGTTAAGAGCATTAGCTCCTAGTTGCGGTTTCACCCGAAAAATATATAAAACATGTAGTAGCGATTTCACCCGATAAATAACTGTTAAATCAAAGAATGTATGGACGCACTCAAAACTCCTATGAAAAGATCACATATATGCCTGTCCCCGCCGGGAATCGAACCCGAGCCCCGTTGCGTGACGATGGCGAATTATTCAAAAAAATTACGACAAACAAAATAAATAGTTTTTTTAGAGTTTTAATGCAGAGCCGATAACAAAAATAAAGTTTTGTTCTGTGAAACAGTAGCTAGATTCGTCTGAAGTAACATCACTGGGGTGTTACTTTAAAGACCACCATAGAAGTGCAAACTTAGTGAAAGTGGAACTAAAGATTCAAGCAATTTGCAGGAATTAAATCAAGTTATTGCTGTTTCTGCGAAGCCTGGCCATGTATATCTCTATTCACGACATTGGCCGAACATGGTATAATTTGATATTTTTTACACATTTTTTATACATTTAGAATATGTCTATGTCTTAATTAATTTTAGAGGTAATGATGTAGCTTTCCAGTTTTAATTTTTTTATGACAATTAAAACTGACCAACTAAAGGATTAAATAACATTCGACTTTTTGCAGGTTGCAAGCCTATGAAATATTCGTATACACGAAAATCAAAACACATTGAATACGATATACTAATCAATCATCTCACAAACCACTATGACAACAAGGAAATTTCTATTTCCTACTTCTTACGAAAAATTCTAAAAATAGTATATCTACTTAGCATATATTTTTATTATTTTTTTTATTACATTCGTAGTTTTTAATTTTGTTATTTTTCTTGCGTAAGTATACCTACTAACTATAATGTACGTGCAATTTGTTACTTAGTAATTTTAAGACTTAGGAACAAACTGTGGTTTCAATTTTGTGTATTAAAAATGTTTATTGATAAGAACTTATTTAAATCTGAAACTCTTGTGTCATGACCTGTACCTATTTTTTCGTATGGGTGAAATCGCAACTGGGGGCTAATGCTACTAACCCAAACTCGTCACATTATGGAGTATTTATTTTTAAATTCAAATTGTTATTTAAATTTTTTAGATTATTAAAATCAAATTTTGACATGCTATTCATAATATTTCAAAGCGAGGTTTTGAGTTAAAGAGCTAGACTCGCTTTGCATAATACTGTGCTTATCCCAACGTTATTGTATGGAAGCGAGAGTTGGGTACGTCAGAAAAAGCATGAAAGTAAGATGAAAACTACGCACTACGGAAATAAAGCGCTACGGAAAATCTGTGGTGTAACGCTCACTGGCCGCATTCGTAACAGTGTGATCCGGGAAAGAGTGGCATTGAAAGAAACTGGCAACTTGAGAAAAGGGCTTGCTTGCTCCACTGGTTCGGTCCAAGAATGATAGATGAAAGATTTACAAAGCAGATATAAAATTCGAATGTGGATGGATGTAGGTACTAGGGGAGACCAATGTTGACATTCCACGATCAGATCACTCGGATATTATTCGAGGTTCGTGTCAAGAGTCTCCGAAATCGGCATGTTTGTATGGAAAGGATAATGAATGTGAAGGAAGCCAAACAGGTTTGTCAACATCGCGAGGTCTGGCCTGAACTCGATATTTCTAAGCCCGAACTAGTGGAAGTTACGCCATTTTATAGTTATTTAAGTTCTTCTTCTTCAGGTTTGGTGGTCTTAATGAAATAAAATCCTTTTTTAGTCGGTTGTAACCAAGACTTACTACAATGAAATCAGGAAAAAAAGACTGAAACAGGCACTTTATTTTTTTATAAATTAATAAAACTTATTTATTATTTTATAAATAGCCTGCAATTTCATGTATGGAAACAGGTAGGCTATTTATAAAACAGTAAATACATTATAAGTGATACGTGAACAGTACCAGTGTTTCTTCATTTAAAAACATGCAGACTAGGTTGAACTATATAACAATTTTAAGTAATCATATTTTTCTCATTATCTTTCTAAACAAAATCAACAAAACACATTATTTATGTACTTATATATACTTATATATAATCTTTGAGAGTAAAATTGGGATCGGCTGTGATGTACCTACGTTCACAACCAATCTCAAACAGTATAATTTGTCTACCCTAAGGCTCGGGCCCGGGCCTAGTGGTAAGCTCTTGAAGTGAAGCTCGTGAAGTGGAGCCTCATCTTGATGGTAGATGTACGAGTAGCACAGGAAGCGTGCTACCATGCGACCTACGGGTGGCAGGCGGAGAGGTGAAAGTGTAGGGTAATAGGGTATGGCGGTATTCTCAAAGCTGCTCCAGCTGGCTCACTAGACTAATTAAGGACCTGAAGGTGTCTTCGCCACTATGAAAAGTTTGAGGTTGGAGATGGAATTGAAAAATAAACGCTTACGTTGAAATCAATTTTATATACTATTTAATTTTCTTACATACAAATTACAATATATGTTGTGTAAAATCGTTGTACATATTTATCGTTGTGTGAGTATGCTTAAACATTAATGTATACAAACATTTATTTGACAAAAATGTTTAGCTGGCCTGAACAAATTTATACGAACTTTAACACCGAGAACCATATGTTTCATTTCACAACCTAAAATAAAAACATGCACCTATCCATATTTTTTGACTCAATATCAATAGAAACACAGAGCATAACCCATAACATAACTATGAAATATTACCTGATAGTGCTATAGGAACTTAAAACAGAAGTGAGCATAATAAGCACTTCAAAAGACTTAAGTGAAAAGCCCTTATTTCAAAGTTAACGCTTTTTATTGTAATAAATTCAAAAGTCATACTTAGTTAAAAAGTCCTGATTGGTAATTGCGGTTTTCCAGACTAGCAATACAAGAATACTAAAATAAAAAGCCGTTATTGTATAATTAAGGCTTTTAAGATTCAAAAACGAAAATGTATGTCGTACTTTAGGCTAAAATTCTTATGATATCTCGTAGCTCAGACGTGTTAAAGCTTTGTGTGTAAGACCAAAAGACAACATTTTTTTTATTCCGAATATGTAAATACCTAACTCGTTTTTTTTATAAAATTGTCAGTTACTGCCTTTGTCGTATGACTGCATTATGGATACCTAATGTTAACCAACATTAATATTTGTAGATATCCCATTTTACGTAAATAAATTATCAATTGATTGACAGATGTAAAATAAGCCTTTATTTTGCTAATTCCGCGTAAGAAGTGTAACTGTTGTGGCAAATAATCCTCCAAACGACACAGGATGTGGCAAGTCTAACTAACGTTCCCACCAACCACCTCCGCGACCAGAACACGAATATAGGAAGAGCTCGGGAAACAATATAAATTGTCACGTTCTTTACATGTGACAACCCTACCTAAAGTTCCCACCTCCCACCTCCGCGACCAGATCACAAATAGAGTCCGAACACGGGAAACAAAACCACTTGTCACGTCCTTCGCCAATTTTGTCGAAGGACTCACCACAGAGAATACCAAATCGCACTCGACGTATGTTTCGCCTCTACACCGAGGCATCCTCAGGAATTCGACCGTAGCTTCCCGTTTACACGAATATGTAGAGGGTGCAAGTTAAAAATCGCCTTCAGCGCTTGTGTGCGAGATGATTGGAATGCACCGGTGGCCATGCAGCAGACAGTTCTTGAAGGTTCGACAGGGTAAAATGGCATGTTACTAGGGCCGTTCTGCTGTTCCAGACTACACAGACGTAGCAGACTATAGGTCTTACTATGGTCGTGTAAATCCATAGAACAGCTTTGGGTTTGAGGCCCCATTTAGGTCCCAGTAATGTAGCATGCTCCCATGGCGATTTAAGCCTTCCTTATAACCCGATCTATGTGAGAATTCCAGGTTGATTTCTGGTCTAGAGTTAAGCCCAGATATTTAACTTCTTTAAAAAAATGTATAGTCCTTCCAAAGAAAAGGGGCTCTTTCAGTTTATCCACTGAGCACCTGTTAGTAAATGGAACTATAATAGTTTTATCGAAGTTGACAGAAAGTTCTACTTCTCTGCACCACCGTTCTACTATACGTAAGGCTGATTGCAGTAAGTTTGAGACGGTGGCTTGACAACATCCTATTACAGAGATCATCAAGTCAACTGCATAGTCTTGTGTTTCGAAGCGAGCATCATTGAGTTCTTGTAGCAGTTTGTCCACTACGACTGACCACATGAGTGGAGAAAGAACTCCACCTTGCGGACATCCTCTAGTAGGAGTGTGTAATATAGCGTTTTTTAGATATCGAATCGAAACTATATATCGATGTTCGGTATCGGATTCCGAAACTATATGTTGGTGAATCGGTCTGTATTTGGTAACATCAAACCTATAAAACGATGTCAGCTAAGACTGTATACCGTATCATAGCATGATATCATTGTAATTTATTATATTCAAATCTGTCTGGATTTGTTACGTAGGCACATTGAGTGTATTACAGAATATATTTAATCGTTACTTTTACAAATAAAGTAATATTTACTGAAATAGGTAATTGTTTTAGTAAGTTTTGCGTAAATAAATATATATGGTACCTATTTATTACCTATTTACAAGTAAAATGCCTAAATAAACCAATGTCGATGTCAATGAACTTTCCTTCATACTTCTACCAGGCTGAGGACTGTTTGGAATGAGATAGAACAGTTCGTGACTGATTAGTCAATTTGACTGTTTTAAGCGCAATTCTTACATGTAGCGGGAGTGTGTCAGGCGCAGGTGGGGACGGGAGTACGGCAGGTGCAATTATGTACCTACTTGTATTGTTTGCTGTCGCGTACCCGTGGATATGGATGGAGTTGGTGTCGGCGTCAGGGTCATTGTCGTACTTATGGTCGCCGTCGAAGTAGTCGCTGCCGATGTCGTTGATGTTGTTGAGCCTACAACTAAATTCGCACTAATTTCCTGTCCCCCAAACATGAGCCTCGAATAGGAATCCAAGTGTCTCTTTCTCAAGTGGGCTTTCAAATTTCCAGCAACTTAATATAGGTACCTAACTAATATCTGTAACCTTCTCTTGAAAGTCGGCAGCTGGTTAGAAAATGGTACGAGGCAAGGAATATTTACGAAATCGCACGATAAGCCACCACCACGATGGTGGCTGTGAAATTTGAAGAAACGAAAATTCAAAAAGAGTTATGAGCCCATGTTTGACAATGTAACTTCTTGGTAGAGTTTAGTAAAATACTTACCGTCTTATAAGTTCGTATGTGATAGATTAAGAGTTATAACTCCTCTTGTCATCTTAGGAAACAATAGGATTGCACCTTAACGTAGCGTTTTTAAAGAGCATTTCTAATGCCATCCGTAGATTGCTTGGAGCTATATATCCCCCCTAGTGGTAAACTCAGAATTCCGAACCGGCGATATTAGTAATATCATATTACTAGTTCTGCAATGAATCTACAATGTCTGCGTACATATGTGAGATAGTGAAACTGATTGCTGCAAATTTTAAATTTTATTTCTTACCTACTTCTACAAATAAATGAATTGAATTGAATTAATTTTGTCGGAAACATTTTAAATATCGGGCTATAACTTACCTATTAGAACCCCCCATTGCCTGTTGCCAATTTTTAAATTAACTTTCTGATATTTGTTTTGTTAATAATATTCATTGTACTTGTTAAATATTATTATAAGAATGAGATATTTAGCTTGTTTTATACTTAATTGTTGGCGTCGGCATCGTATCTGCGGAAATTTAATGCATTAGTAAATTTGACCTAGGAACATACTGGTGGCCCTTACCAGCAACCGACCAAATCGGAACAGGACTATGACGAGTACTTAGTTATTTTTTTATTTGTGTAAAACTCAACAAATATTTCAAAAAGTTATGCAATAATCTGACATCGGTTATTTGCGTCATACCTACCTACCTATCAACAGAAATAAATAAGGTAAGGCGACTGCACCAATCCAGCTGATTTTGAGTGAAAAATTATTTAATTTTATTTGACTTATCTAGCCATTTTCCTGCTTGACTATGACGTGACATTTGTTATCACTTCAGACATGAAAAAAACTATAGTAATAATGAAGCCGTTTAATAAACGGCTTCATTATTACTATCATAAAATAGACGCAGTGTAACAATAACCTTTAACCTTGTACAACAAATCGTAATCAATAAATATCTACAAGTAGACACGAAAACTCTTACGTTTGAGATAAAGTTATTTTTTTATTAAACAACTCACAATTTGTTATATAGTGATGACACGTTCATATTTAAAGTCGTACTCTATATATACATATTAATCTATGGTCACACTCATCAGTCATCACTTCAGGTTAGACTAACGTCTCCCAGCGATCAGCATCTGCAGTGTTAACTTGTTTAGCCAAAAAAAGGACGTGTTTACTATAAGGTACTTAAAACTTTTATTTCTCTTAACTCGATATTTGTTACAACTAACAAACAACCCGAACTGCTTAACGTATAAAAAATTATTTGTTCTGAAAAAAAACATAAAATATGGTTGAGTATCAACTTTTCAAAAGTTTTGTTTAAAACTGGTAACACTTGGTCTTTGGGTCTTTAATTACCAGGATCTCTTTTATCGTCAGCTTTATACACAGGTATCAACTTGCTATATTTGAGCAAATTTGGGAAAACTCCTTTATTAATACATTTTTTAAAAATAAATGCCATTCGAGATGCTAAAGTGGAAAAATATATTCGAAACTAGTTTCAGTGACATACCCCACAGATTCTTAGTACCTTTTATATTAATCGACTTAAAGACTAACAATTTCTTGTGGCAACACATGTCTGAATCTAAGCTCATTTCTATTTTTCTTAATGTTCAAGAATCTAGTTATTTTTATTGATATATCTGTGAAAAATGCCTCAAATTCTTCTTTTGTCACTTCAGCATCACCCGTTATCAAACCTTTGACACTACTTATTTCACAATCTTTGTCAATATTTTAACGTTTTCCAGTCTCGTCGTTTATTATATTCCATGTCGTTTTTATTATATTGTTAGTTTTTTTATTTTAGTGCCAAGATATAAAGACTTTGCAGATTCACAGACGTTTTTAAATATTTTGGAATAATTTTTTTACATAATTTTGAAACATAGGGTGATGGTTATAGCTTTTAATATCATACAGTTCAAACAATTTGTCTCTACTTTTGAGGATTCCATGTGTTCTCTAAATAAGTGTTTAGTCCTGGTACCGATATTTTTTTTTTAAATATATTTTTAAAAATTCTTCATTTATTACTGAAAAGATATTTGCATATATTTGATCAGCATTTAGATGACTAGTATCAAAAGTTGCTAGTCTCTGAACTAGGATATTATTGAATTTTTCAATCTTACTAACTGACATTGGTCGTACCTGACAACTTGGAAAAATAGCTAGCTGACCACGACGATCTGATATAAAGCAGTTTATTATTTTAAAATTTGTGCATTCGGCGTTAGTAAAAATATTATTAATACAAGTAGCTGAACCAGTCGTTACTTAAGTGGGCTCCTAAAATGTATTGTTTCAATTATATGATTTAAATAAAGGATTATAATATAAGGGCTATATAAATCTGTATTTAATAAATCAATCAATTGAAAGTCATTAGCTTATTTGTAGGCATCGGAATTTATAATTGACAATTATGGGTATTTACTTCAGTTTGAACATATGTGATAAAAAATATGGATATGATATGTGAGACCTTACAGCTATTAACACTAGCAAATGCATTCTTCCTTCGTTTCGTAACCTTTGCAGTTCTTCTAAAGCAAATCATAGACGAGAGGTTTTGAAAAATTGACTTGTGTATGTGAACGTCTAGCTCCCAAACAATTGTTACATTGTAGATGTAGATTACAAAACATACCAAACACTGTAACTTTTCAACTATGAGCTATCAGCCCCTTCCCAGTTCATACATCAGGTCCTTGTCTTCAAGTCCTCGTGGTCAGAAACAGGAACAGAACAGAACTGGCCTAGTGAAGGCGAATCGAATGAGTCTAAACTCGATAGACTTACAATTCCAGGATTAAGTTTGCTATCTTCGGGGTATATCATAACACCAGCTCAGTGTGCTGAGTGTGAGTTTCATTTGCGTTTGCGTTTGGACGATCCAAATGTATGGAATAATTTTGTTGCTTCGACTATCCGCTTGAGGCGCTGACAATAACTCCATACATCAAGGTCGCTAAACGAAAACGCTATAGTAAACTAAATCATTTCAAAAACTCACACTAGGCACATAGTTGTACCAACGTTTATTAGTGTTTCAATTGTAAGGTTTTACATGCATATACATATATCTTCATGCCAAGTCCCTTACGAGGTAGGCGGTGAGTATCGAGTGCCAAATCGCACAATCCTGGGAGTCCTGCCTGCCTTCATCCACATTAATTTTCCTTTTCGTACAAACACGCCGGTTTCATATCGAACGTATCGTATCTTACGTTCAAAAGTGAAATAAATATTTTTATTCCGTCTTATGTCCATCCCTATGCTTACAAATAAGTTGATAGTCTTGAACGTCTGGACAGATTCCCATAATTTATAGTGAAGAACTATCTGAATCTCTTCTTGAATCTATCTAATAAAGAAAACTGCATCAAAATGCCGAAAAGCTATAATGCGATAGCACCTCTCGTTTTAGAGAGGTATGTAAATCAGATTTGTTTGTGGAATCGTGACGTTTGAAAGGATGGACTGTTTTGTGGGGATTTTTTTTTATTTTTAAGACTAATGTACTAATTGCAGCCCGCGTCTTGCCTCTTGGTTGTTTTTTTTAATAAATTATCCTTGTATTACGACAAGGAGAAGAATCACCTAAATTGGAAAACCATTTCGTTATCTCTACGGAGACCCTCTCTTTATTACGCAAGTCAATTTTAATACACTTTTTTCTTCTTCGAAAGCTGGATCCTTTCTTCTGATTCTAATGTTTAAAATGAGATGTAACGTATGGTTTTGAAATATATTTAATGACGTCTCTACTTGTGTACATTGATGATGTTGCAGGCATGCCAGAGAAAATGGAGTCGGGTTTTTCAGTTATACCTACTACGTTTCAGTGACTATTACAACTTCCGAAAAAAATATACAATATTTTAATTAAAAAAATATGATAATAGATCTAGCCATGTCGAGCTTTACAAAAATAATGATAAGTCGTCGATTCTTATTTATAAATAACAAAGAGAAATGTAGATATTATCTCTTAAAATAATTAATTACAATATACCGACATATAATTGGTGACCACTCTGGTCCAAATTTACCAGGTTATTATCACAATATTGAATAGCTTCTTGATATTTAAAAATTGCAAAAATGGAAGGACATTGTCGTTTTTCATAAACTTCTTCATTTTCACGGAATAAATTTTTTTTTTAATAAAAAAATATTTAGAATTAATTTAAATATAGCAAATTTTGCTATGTAGTTCAACATATTGTCATATTGTTGGAACAACATTCAATACAATTTTCGCAAAAATTGTCGAGTTAATTTACTAGGACACGCAAAGGACTTCACCAAATAAAAATAAAACTATGTATTTGCATATGACACTCTTAGCATCTGCTTGACTGATTAAGTAAAATATAGCTTCAAAAATAATTTGGATTTTTAGCTTCAAAAACTGTTTATTAAATAGTTTTAATTTTTGCTTTTTGTGTGCAATAAAGTATTAAACAATAACAATAGTCGTGACGGATCTTGACGATGTATAGCAACGCTAAACGCTTGTCTCCCGAAAACGAAAAATACAAACCACCATACCTATCTACTTCACCTTCCTTTTATGTATCAGAGATGACAACACTTACTAACTAACGTCGAGCGGTAAACTGAACCACCCGTAATCAAAACGCAATACCATATATTTCAATTCAGGTCTTCCGAGAAAACTACCTTTATTTTAAAAGATGTATTTTTGGCTTTAGATGCGCCATTGTAACTTGTCGTAATATTTTTATGTTAATACTTCAACGTACAGACACTCCCTTCCAATATTACAACAAATATTATTGAGGCGACAAAGAACCGATACTAGATGATAACTGCATAATCACTTATTTGTTGTTACGTGACAGTGTGCGGTTGTGTGTGCGTGGCTTATGTTAATTTAGTTTTATACAATGTATGTTTGTTTTTGATATAAGAATATTCAACAAATATACTATCCCAGTTCGGATCGATTTGAAGGTAATGATAAATTCGAGTATCACCTGGGTAGAGTAACCACCTCAATGTCGTGTGCAAACCCTTAAATCGAGTACCGAACTAAATAGAACCTAAAGTTATAGTAAAAGTGGTTTTGTAAAACGCACTCGCAGAACGTTATAGACTCCACACGTTCAGTGCGCTAGGAGACCTAAAACGTCCCTTACCTACATGTTTTTTATTCAGTAAGTAGGCAAGCAGCCCCGCGTTCGTATCCCCTAAGAGTAGGCGATGTATAACTGGGGCAACCACGAGTACCTGAAGTTACTTAGTGCCGCAATATGAGAGGTGGCAAACCTGTCTTTACCTGGGCACTTATAGTACCGGCCAACGTTACTTTTAATGTGTTATAAGTCTGACGTGTCTTTGAGTGTGCGTGTGTGTGTGAACGAAAAACAAATTGAAAAACGGAAATGTCAGTTTTCTTCATTATTTCGATTAATTAAATAGAAACGATTATTTTTAATGAAAACACGAAAAAAATCGATTGTCAAAGTTGAATTGAGAAAGTTAAACGGAATTATTCTGAAACCCCCTCATTTTATGTCGAAAATCTATTGCTTAGGATTTATGATCTATTAAATATATGTTGGGTTACTTTGAGTATAAAAACAAAGACATTTTACCAGAAATCATCTTTTTTTATTTACAAACTTCAAGTAACGCCCAGTTTGCCACATGGAGGTACTCGTACTTATTTAATGTGTGATTTTCAACAATAGACTTTTATTTGTCATTTTGGTGTTTATTTTATTAACAGTTTTTTCGTAACTTTTGCTCTTTTAATAATAAATATAGATTAAACTAAAACAGTCCTTGTGACATTTATTAATCTATTTATTTATTTAAAATTCATGCACTATATTGTACAAAGGTGGACTTAATGCTACATGGCATTCTCTACCAGTCAATGTAACTTTATTAGAAAAAATAATTAAATGAAGTGCAAAGAGAAAAAAAAACAATAACTTTACATTTGCAAACACATTTCAACATAATTTTAGGTAGCATAATTAAATACATAAACAATACATATATACCAAGAAAAATACTTAGCATAGTATAACAAAATGTCATGCGAAAAATATGTATTCTATAAATGTCTACATACATAAATACAAATATTACAGTACATACATATATACACACATACACTTATATATACAAATACACATATATACGACACAAATATACATCTATATAAATTCATACAAAAATTAAACAATAAATAATATCTGACAACACTACTGTAGTAAATAATTGAAAAAGGAACGTTTGAGGGAAAACTTAGTTAAGCTATTTCTGATATCCACGGGAAGAATGTGAAAGAACACATACGAACAGCTTGGAATGTGAAAGACTTGGATACAAAATCAGTACGACAGAGTGGAATTTGAAGGATAGGATTATTTTTGGAACGCAGTTGCCGAGAATGGGTTAAGTATTGGAATTTAAATTTAGATTTCAGATACTGTGGGTTATGAGGGTTGTAAAGAATATTAAATAAGGTACAAATAATTCTTAATTGTCTGCGTTGACGAATGGGAAGCCATTTGAGTTTTTCCCGATAAGATGAAACATGATCATATTTCCTTAAACCAAAGACGAAACGGATGCAGTTATTAAGCATACGCTCTAATCGGTCCAAAAGACATTAATTGAGGTCACTAAAACAAAATCGGCACAATCAATAATTGGAAGGACAAGTGTCTGTACTAGTAAAATTTTACTTGTGGTTAGTAAGAAATTTTTGTGGCGATATAGAGAGCGTAAGGCAACATTAACTTTACGGCACACTTGGGAAATATGTCGTGTCCAAGAGAAAGTTTTATCGATAAGAAGACCAAGACTACATGCGAATGAAATGGGATATCTACGTTGTTATAGACTATACGATCAATAGAACTCCAATCCAAGTTAACAATTCGCCGAGAACTACCAATAATGATTGCTTGGCATTTATTAGGGTTAACTGATATACCAAATCTGTTTGACCATTCAAATACATCATCAAGGTCTTTATTGATGCGCCATATATTATTGATTTCGGCAACATCTGAATGAGCATATATTTGCAGGTCATCAGCATACAGATGGTGAGAGCAACTCAAGCAATCAGTAATGAAATTAATGACTACAGAAAATAGGAGGGGTAAAAGTATACCACCTTGTGGTACACCTGCCAATAAATTACACCAATCAGACAATGTGTCATTAATGCGAACAGCTTGCTGTCGACCTGTTGCATATGAATAAAACCATTCTTGTACAGTTGAAGAGAGGCCAAGATATGAAAGAATCGCCATTAAGATGTTATATATTAAACGTATTTATGTATTTGAAAAGTCAATCAAAACTAAAACCGTTAACTTGGACTCCTCCATGGCAAGTCTTATATCCTCTGTAACTTTTAAAAGGGCAGTAGAGGTACTATGCCCTGCACGAAAACCAGACTGATATGGACTTAAAAAAATTACTTCAGTTAAAAGCTTAGTAAATTGACGGTGAACAACAGCTTCGAGAATCTTAGAAAGGAAAGGAAGAATTGACATAGGTCTGAAATTAATAGGTGCATTGGGATTAGAAAATTTGGGAAGTGGGAGGACAATTGCTTTACGCTAAACATTTGGGAACTGACCAGAAGATAAGGAAAAATTAATTATATGAGTAATAACTGGCACAACAGAATCTTTAATACGGAGAATCATGTCTCTACTCACCTAATCATAGCCTACTGCTTTTGATTTTATGGAATGAATAATCTTCAACACTTCTTCGTCCGTGACAGGAGAAAAATTTAATGAATCAAAAAGTAAATTGCCTTTGCCACGTATGAACGATATGGTACGAGATTTAATTGGTACTGTTGAAAAATGAAAATTGAGGTCATTAGTAGAGACATTTTGCAGACAATTATTTGCAGGAGGAGTAAGGCAAAGAGTATTAAAAAATTTCCAAACATTTTGTTGAGAAGTGTTTAAAATATTATTATGTATATACCAACGTTTAGCCGCTCTCACCATTTGATTGCAACGATTCCTGATCTTTTTAAAAATACACCAGTTCTCGTCGCACCTATTTCTTTTATTTAAAGCGGGTAAAAGCACAGTCGCGCTTCTCCATAGACGTATTTCGGGAGAAATCCAAGGAGCTGGTAACCTTTTTAGTTTTATGGTATGTAAAGGAGCATGCTGATCGTACTGAGAAATAATAGTTTCATTTAATATGTCCACCTTATAGTCAATATCCGTACTGTCAAACACAACTAACCAATCCTCGAAAAAAGCATCAAGTTCTAAATCATCCTGTTTAATATTTGCAAAATTGCGTAATTTTAAAAAAGAAGGTCGTGGCTTCGGAGGTTTTAATTTATCAGTTAGAAATATTAGATCATGACGCGAGAAACCAGGTGCAAGAAATTGACCATATTCGACAATGTGGTCTGAAGATGAAACAAACATCAAGTCAATAAATGAGTCATCAGTGTTTATATTGTGATGTGTGGGATTAAGAGGCATTAGATTAAGACAGTAAGATGTTAATATTGATTGAAGATCACTTTTTCTATGAGTGTCCTTTAACATGTCAGTATTGAAATCCCCCATTATTATCTAATGAGAGTTAAATCTAATTCAGCACAGTACAAAGAAATGAGTGATTCAAATTCCGAAAAGTAGTTGATGTTAGGTGGGCAATATACAACACCAAGGAACATTTTGACCCCACATAAATTTACCTCCAGCGCAACATATTCCATAGATTCTGAATACTGAGGTGAAGAGATAGCCAATATTTTATACGGAATATTACTTTGGAGATACAAACCAACCCCACCACCACGCTTATCTAAACGATAATTACGAAGAAGGATATACCCTGGTAAACTATAGACTGCAGACTTGATGAACGGTTTGTGCCAGGTTTTAGAAACAAAAATAGCATTAACATTAGAATTTGAACGAAAAATGTCATATAATTCATTGTAGTGACGAAGAATACTTTGAGCATTAATATGACAAACGTTAAAGAGTTTGCCAGAATGAGAATATTGTTGTGAAAGTTGCATACTCACACTCATAGTCCCGGGAGTGGAATCAGATGATATATCTAAATCACAAGCAGAGAAAAACGAGTCATTATCAGAGTTGGACGATAGTGTAAAAAATAATATATAATAAATTATAATATATAAAAAAATAGACAAAATAATAGCTAATAAATAAATAATAATACACTATATAATAATATTATTTTAAAATGAAGGACTAAAACTAGAGACTATAAAATTAAAAATTATACAAAGTTAAAACATTGCGATGTAGACTGTAATATTGATTTGATTCGCCTCTGTGATTTAGCGGTTCAGGTGTTTGACTTGACTGCATGAGGTCCCGGGTTCGAATCCCAGGTCGGGCAACAAATCCAATTTTCTAATAAAAAAAATGTTGCCCGGGACTAGATATGTGCCCGGTTGGCGATAGGCTTGCCACCAATCACATTGCGGGACTTAGTGTCTTCGGCTAGTCGTGGGTGCCCTGGTTGTGCCTCTGCCTACCTCTTCGGGGATATGGGCGTGAAGATACTTTACTTTTACTTTATGTTTACTCTTATCTTAGTCCTAGTTTATTACTAAGACAGTTAGAGTAACATCACAGAGTCCCCAGACCTACGAGTACATACAAGTTTGGGGGTAATAATCATATAAATTATAATACGAAGTATAATCTATATCTATGCCAATAATAAAGAGGATAGAATTGGTTTTTTGTTTGTATTCAATAGGCTCCCAAACTACTGGAACGATTTGTAAAATTATTTTACCTTTAGAAGCCAACATTATCCCTAATGAACTTAGACTACCTACTTTTTACGTCAAGAAAATGCTTTATTCCCAAAGGACAAGGGTAGTAAAAATAATCCCTCCGTATTTATCTATTTCACATAACGTAATTTCACGTAGTTTTTAAACGGCTAAACTGATTGGTTTAAAATTTTATGTGAGTATTTCAATAGGTTCCCGGACGATTTAAAAATACAATTAACAGTATGTCATCTACAATATCTATACTAATAATAAAGAGGAAAGTTCGTTTGTTTGTATTGAACAGGTATCGAAACTTTTTTACTATAAGAAGCCGATATTATCCCTAATGAACATAGCCTACATTATTTCTAAGAAAAAATGAAATTCATTGCCGTAGACGATAGTTGTACTTATACAAAGTGTTACAATATTGCTCGTTAAGCCGAAAGGAGGAGGAGGAGTACATCCGAACCTAAGAACCGTATTAATATTTATGAACCGTAATAGCCGCTGTATGACATACCCAAAAAAACTAGTAAATATATTATTATTTCACTGATGTGTAAATTCTATTTCAATAAAATTAAAGAGCAAACTACGCAGAATGTACATACGTACAATATATTATACATATTATGTTACAAAAAACATAAATGACCTAACTTAAAGAAAAAACCTGAACAAACACTCATGTTTTCATAATGAACGTCAAATTTACAGAAACAATTTAAAGTGTGCTCCCCTTGCTCAGTTTACAACTACGAGTACATTATGAAACGATTAAAGTAGACAATTATTAAGTAAAATAGGTACACATGGCAACATGACAGCTTCGTAGGGTTGACAGCATTTTTGGCTTTGAAAATTAGTTATACTAATGGTTGCCCATTGGTCGAAATTCGACCACAATAAATTTTAATATCTTGTTGATAAGTACGCCATCTTCATATCTCAAGACCAACTACTTTATTTCCAAACTTTTTAGTGCACCATGTGTGATCTTATACGTTATCATCAATATATTTGTTTGTGTGTGTCAAATGCATGGTAGTGTGGGTAATGTTTTATTTATTGATTTAATGTACTTTACAAGCAATATTATTGTAAAATATTTGCGTTCTGTACTTCTCCTACACATAAACTATAAGTGTGCCAAATTTTATGGTCCTGCGTCCGCACAATTTTCGTAAAAAGGAGTCCAAAGTTTTGGCAACATGTATTAATATATATATTTTTAATAATATTTATAACAATAAATTTCATTTCAAACTAGGAGAATATCAATTAACAAAAATTTTTTTCAGATGGGTCGAACAACCTTTGCGCTTCTTGCAGTCCTGGTAGCCGTTTCAGGATATTTCTTATACCTCAAAAGCTCTCCACCACTTCCGGAGATTGACCTGAACGAGTGGTGGGGACCTGAACAGTTGAGGACCAAGCAGGATGTCAGCATCAAGCCATTCAAAGTCGAGTTTTCACAAACTGTAAGTTTTCATAAACCAAAAGTGCCCTACCTACTAAACCGCAGTATCGTGAGCACTATTACACTTTTTCTTTAAATGGAGATCTCCGCTTCTACTACATTGATTTTTTTTAAATGTAGTTCAGATATAACATCGGCCATATTATAAATCCAATATCCAGTGATTTGTCTGTTATTAAACAAATAAAAACTTCGACATTAAAAATTTTGCAAGTTAAAGTTTATAGAGAGGAGTTCTGGTCTAGTTTTGATGATTTCTTATTTTATTATGATTCCAACATCAGTTTTGTGTACATACAGTTCGTAAACAAAACTTGAGAGATATTGTAATTTTAGGTACGAGCACATGTGATTATATAGCGTAGTACCGGCCATAATAACGTCACAGGTTAGCCATTTTGTTTCAAATGGACACCACAGATGAAACACTGCGTTTGATATGCTTATTTTATAAAACATTTTATTTGTTTTGCTTGTGGTGTTATCATGTAGCTATATTACTACTGGAGGTTACACTTCTTACCTGATATCATTTCCAAAAATTGCTGACAGTCTCTAAAGTTCCGGACCGGTTTTCGAAGAGACGTATGATGTCAATTAACAAAGTCGAATTGTACAGTCCAGTACATTAGAGACTGTTGGCAATATTTGGGGGAGACATCAGGTCTTTGTTTGGAATGTAGGTTACAGTAGCAAATCAATGTTTTATCTACAACACGAGCTACATAGATAAAAAAATCCTTAATATCAGTATCACGGATTGGCCACGAAAACTTTATTTTGGCGTATACATGACAGCAACCAAATGTGTAGATATATTTTTAGATGATCAAAGACCTAAAAGATAGATTGAAACATCGAAAGCCTCTGACTCCACCGCTCGATGGTGTTGCGTTCGAATATGGTTTCAACAGCAAGCAGCTCGAGGGCTGGCTGAAGTACTGGGCTGAGGAGTACCCATTCAGGTTTGGTTTTTTTGTTATTAAACAATGAACGACAACAAAAAGTCAAAATCCACTCCTGATAGTGAGAGACAACTGTAGCCTCTCTACATCTGAGCCACGTGTGCAAGTCTACAGACCACCTTACCTTCCAGTATGGCACAAGACAGTGGCTAGAGCCGATGTCATGGGAGGATTAAATAAGCTAAGATTAAAAACCCCGACTACTGGATCCTACCACCTAATTTTAGTCATGGTGATGTAAAAACACAATCTCACTAACTACCGGTCATTTAAGCAGTTGAGTTGCATTCTTGAAAGAAGCCCAGGGTCGACATTCTGCTAATAATAACTACCCTGAACAAATTATACGTACTATACTTAAATAGACACTGGAATAATTTTATTAATCAACCAGAAATGCAGACCTTCAAAAGTTTATCACACAAGTGCCAGCTTCGTCGGAAATCGGAAATCGAACTTCGCTGTTGGTAGGTGGCGTTAGACGTGTACGCTAACACATACACACACACACACACACACACACACACACACACACTAACACACACATTCACATTTATTTTAAAAGGACGTTTTTCATTATGGACTATATTCTATTTGACAGTGAACGTCAGGAGTTCTTCAACAAGTTCCCGCAGTACAAGACGAACATCCAAGGGCTGGATATTCACTTCATCAGAGTCAAGCCAGACGTAAGTAACAACTGTGACTTGTAATACCCTGCGACCAAGGTTCAAATTAATTAATATTTAATTGGTTTCTAGTGATCTGTAAGCCCTTCAATCCCTTTTTATTTCTAGAGCACAGAAATGCAGTTAAACTCTGAAATTGCCTCTTCCCGCTTCATTTTAACCAATTTTGCGCTAGGCGATTTTTAAAAGGATGTCCGATAAATTCTTTAGAGCTTACACACAACTTATATACAACGCAAACCAAAATTGAAACCAGTTCATTTTTAAAACGCTAAGTAACTAATGTAAGCGTCAAAGTAATAAACAGACAACAATATTTTAATTTGCCAGTCGATACCGTATGTATTGAATAGGAATGAAGCAGATACAATTCCTGATATTAAGAAATACATGCCACATTATGGACACTAATATATTCCGAACTGAAACAGAAGTTAGTGCAAAATTACGAGATCCTTTGGTTTTTTTTAAAGTGACAAACCTATGTATTAGACTCTTCAAGAGGTGAGGCACAAAATTTCTACTTTTGTGCTTTTCAATAACGTGTATTTACATTTTTGTAGGCCAAAGAAGCAGCTAGTAAAAAAGTATACCCCCTGCTGCTGCTCCACGGATGGCCAGGATCTGTTCGTGAGTTTTATGAAGCAATTCCTCTCCTCACTGCCGTCAGCAAGGACCGAGACTTCGTCCTGGAAGTTATTGTACCCAGCCTACCCGGTTATGGATTTTCAAGTGTAAGTATTATTTTACTTGGCGACCATTCTAGGCCCGCTGTTAAGATTATGATTACCTCTATAGTCTATATGACGGCAAAGACACAGACAGGTTTCTTTATGGCGAAAAAAGAAATTGCCTAAAAACCCCAAAGATTTTTGGAAAGTTAGAAATGCCTCTTGGATGTCTAAGTTTACAAATAACTGCGTTCTTCTAATCGAAATGTAATTATAGCTAGCACTGACTTTGATGGCAGGTGTGGATGAAGTGGTGGTAGCAATCCATACAAGTTTGCCACCAGTTGAAACTGTTCTATACTAACATCCATATTGTTGCTTCTCAAGAAGCTTTATGAATAAGGTCTTTATTATTATTGCTTTAGTCAATCTTTGGTCTAAATCGTTTCTTGATTATTTTTTAAAATTCTCGCAGGCTGCAGTAAGACCAGGACTTGGAGCAGACAAGTTAGCCGTAGTATTTAGGAACCTCATGCAACGACTGGGCTTTAAGAAGTATTTCATACAAGGAGGTGACTGGGGATCTATGATAACCAGTGTCATGGCAACCTTGTTCCCTGAGGTAAAATTGTTAAAGTTTAGTAAGATTCAAGCGTATCTATATAAAAAAGATGGGTTGCACTCCAGGAGTGCCGGAAGAAGTGAAAACTTGAATATTAACATTGTGCATTTTGATATTTTGGAATGGTTAGGGAATAATTTTGGACGAAAGTACTGTCATTTATGCACAAATATTATTTTCATATCAATAATCTGCGTTTGGCTTGTCAAAAACTCGCTAAAGTAAGACTACGAGACGGCCAGGAGCGTCATCATATTATCTATATAACGAACATTACTCGTCTACACATAAAGCTTATTTTCAAGATGAAACAAATAGAGCAATATGTGTTGATATTATACGTCTGCTATCATATTGTCTTGTGAGAATGTAATGGTAGGTATTATCCATTGCGTATCCTATACTCTTCGGAAATATCTGATCAATGCAAAAACAGCAATGAATCTAGGATTAATTTGAGATCTCGCGCTGATCTGACGATCTAACGCGAGTTTAGAAGTTTTAACCCATACAAATAAAAGTGCGCAACGCCGCTAAAGAAGTTTTCACTTAAAAAAAGACTTGACTTAAAAATATAAACATTGCAATTCTTATA
>NJDC01002404.1:145790-177820 GCA_002245475.1 Calephelis virginiensis
ATGAAACAAATAGAGTAATATGTGTTGATATTATACGTCTGCTATCATATTGTCTTGTGAGAATGTAATGGTAGGTATTATCCATTGCGTATCCTATACTCTTCGGAAATATCTAAGCAATGCAAAAACAGCAATGAATCTAGGATTAATTTGAGATCTCGCGCTGATCTGACGATCTGACGCGAGTTTAGAAGTTTTAACCCAAACAAATAAAAGTGCGCAACGCCGCTAAAGAAGTTTTCACTTAAAAAAAGACTCGACTTAAAACATTGCAATTCTTATATAAAATTCTCGTGCCACAATGTTCGTTTCCGTACTCCTCCGAAACGGCCTCACCTATTCTCATAAAATTTTGTGAGCATATTGAGTACGTTTGAGAACTACTATCTTTCATACCCCAAAAATGATAAGGGAGACTCACCCCATTTTTTTTATTAAAATCACATTAACACAAAAAATAGCAGGACAAAGTCTGCCGGGACAGCTAGTCTTTAAACACATAAATTACGTAGGTAGTTCAAGTTGTTTTTCCTCGATAAACTCCTAAATTACTTAACCGATTTTAATCAAATTAGTATCTCTGTTCAGTCATAGACAACTTGAAAAATAGGATAGCTGACATCTAAATTTAGTGTTTAGTCCATTTCAAAAAAAGTCTAAAGAAGTTTTCACTTCAATAATAACTTAGTAGTCTAAAAATAGATGAAAACAAATAAAAATGAAATGGCTGAATTGCCAAAGCCTATATTGGTTCCGAGCCGTTGGATCGATAATACAATAAGGCTAATACATCTTTCGGCTTTGTTACATAGGGCTAGCAAAGTCGAATAAAAATATTTTTGAAGAAATGAATATAAAAAAAGTTATAAAACGATAGTTGAGAGTAAAACTTCTTGGTGAAGGTCCACGAAGTACTTACCAGTTATGTATGTACGTCCGTGATAGAATACGCTAAGAGAAATAATACCCTGACCTCTTATCATTCCAGGAAACACTAGGACTGCATAATAACATGGTGTTCTCAATGACCGCTTCTAATACCTTCTTTAGATTGATTGGAGCTATATATCCTCCTTTAGTAGTAAAACCAGAGTTGCAAGATAGAATGTATCCACTATCCAGTGTTTTCAGCAATCTTCTAGAAGAAGGTGGATATTTTCATTTGCAGTCCACAAAACCTGATACCGTTGGTAAGTTTAACGAGCACTATGACAAAAATTCTACGGCATAGAATGTAACATCCCTTTTTAGGGTTTGTTATGAATACTTGCTACACTCACGCCGCAATATTTATTTTAATACCTAAGGACCCTGGAATTAAAAAAAAACAAATGTGAATATATAAATCATGCATATCATTTACATATATATCAAAAATACTGTAGATAATTATGTGCTTAGTTTATATTCTGAAAGAATAGGTACATGGCATTGAAGTAAGCATGGTTGAAAAGCGAATGCATAATATGATACAATTTGATATAATAATAATAAATTTATTGCCAAAGGATTTAAAAAAATACAAATATCTATAAACAAGTATTAATCTAAAAGGTAATTATTAACTAATTAAAAAAAAAAAACCTTTTTGGTAAAAGGAAACAAATTCAGCTAGTGCTTCATCAGTTGCCGGAAGCTGACTGTGAAACGCTGATTTTCATTTGTCCCTAGCTCTATGTTGTCATTGGAGCTTTTCGAGTAATGTTGAGGAGGTGGTAATCAAAATGAAAAAAAAAATACACTATACAACCTTATATAAACCTTATATAGTATAAATTACTATCCAAAGCTAGTAAACGTAAGGTTATTCAAGTAACATAATTTGATAGATTAACAATATGAACAGGTATCCAAAATCGACTGAAACTTCATAATAACCTTAAAATTAAAAATATTCAAAGAACCACTGACAAAACTTTTATGCAATGCAGCTAAGAATCATCTCGATTACGTCAGTTTTCAAAAAAAATACCAGCACCGAAATAAGTACATACGATTTCAATCAGGTATTAATAAAAGCCCTGCGAAGATTACGAAATGTAAATAATACCATCAGCATCTCACATTGAATTCATCGGGTCCTTTTCATCCATTTATAGTCATCAGAAAATATGAATAGATCTAGTTAATCGAATACAATGAGTTCAAACCGATGGTTTTACCAGTAGGCATTCCAGAGTTAGGTCTTCTATCTTCGAGTTTCATCATCAGACTAGCTCAGTTTTACCAGCATTCGTTATTGTTAACTGTAAGGACTCACATCGGTTCAAACGTGATATAAATACCTATAATGTGTTTGATATCCATTCCGATGGTTGCAAATGACGTGTTGACCTTCAACTCTTATACAGATCTCCATTAATGATAAATAAGAACCATCTTAATCATAACAGTTCCTCATTTTATGCCTTAGTCGAACTGCAAAGATTACGAAACAGAATTCGGTAACTTTTAAACTTAGGATCCAATAGCCACCTCAAAGTTTAATCATCAGATCTTTGTCATCAAGTCTTCGTCATCCAAAAATATTAACAGATCTAGTTAAGGTGTATAGATGAGTTTGGTTTTACCATCAGCTACATTCCAGGGCTATAGAGATTATCTTCGAGCTCCATCATCAGATCAGCTTTGTTATACCATCGTCCGTTAGTGTTAGGTCTTTTAGGTCTCACATATGCTTAAAAGTGAAATAAATACTCATAGTGGTTCTAAAATCCATTCCGATGCTCACGAATACTTGCAGAGGAGCTAAAAACCTCGAACACATCGACAGATCTTTATAAACTATAGCTAAGATCATGGTAGTTTTCAAAAAAAAAAAACCGCACACACACACGTCAAACTTATAACACCCCTCGTTTTGTGTAGCTGGTTCAAAATGAGTTTTGGCGCCATCGAGGTAAAAGATGGTCGAAGTTTTTACATAATTATTGAATTTCGTGTTGAAGTTGAGTGAAATTGGTAAATTTTGGTGGCATTTTATACAATTTTGTTCAGTGAAAGTGTACAAATGAAATAATCATGAACAAATTAGCGTATCGTGAATTTCCTCGTTGCCGCCTAATCTCATTACATGAACTTGTGTAGTGAGGCCAAGAGCCTGACATGACTTACTGACGACTTATGACTGATGACTAATTATAATTGATTAAAATTATATAAACTTGATGCAAATTTCTACTTGACTACTGGCAAAATACTAACGTGATGGCCAAAACCTAAAGAAAGAAAAGAAAGAGGTTCAAAATGAAGCCTAAATGTTACCTGACAGAAATGTTTTTACTTCACTTCGACATTTGTTTAAGTAGTTTTGAAATTACGAGTAGTCACTAAATTTAGTAGTTGGTAGTTTTGTTGGATTCGAGGGCCACCCCCTGGTACTTCTAACATAATGCGTTTGAATTTAATCGTGTCAAGTCGACTTTAGTTCCCTATGCGAAAGATGACTTTTCATTACTTTTAACTATATTAATTTTTTTATAATTTATATTTTACTTCACTTTCATGATTACTGACGCTCTCTTCTTACAAGTACTTAGTTTGGTAAAAAATAGTTGACACAGTTGAAGCGTTATAATCAAGATCGATTTTTCAGGCACTACCTATAGTATTTTTTTATGTCACCTACTCCACCACTGCCAGTAAAATTCTTTCAATCTCCCAATTAGTTCTTGTAAACAATCAATCATATCATTATAGGTTTTTCAATAACACAGATTTTGAAGTTAATGGTCATTATTAGCTGGAACTTTGGCATTTTGTTATTGAAAAGCTTACTAAGAAGTTGTTTCAATTATCAAAAACTGTAACATAACAATGTAGTTACCTACTAAAGTTTCTGATAATGGAAACAAACCTAAGTATATGTGTAAAAAAGTGGATTTAAGTTTTATATATTTAAAAAAGTTTCAAGCATACCTAAGGAAGACAAATTTATGGCCACATATTGTAAAAAAAAACCTCCATTCCAGGTGTGGCCTTAACTGATAGTCCAGCAGGTCTAGCAGCGTATATACTGGAGAAGTTTTCCACTTGGACGAACAAGGAATACCGAAACTTGAACGACGGTGGTTTGTCCAAGAAGTTCACCAGAGAGAAACTGATTGACAACCTAATGGCTTACTGGACCACAAATTCTATCACCACATCCATGAGACTATATTCAGAGACATTTAATTCCAGATTTTACGGCATAAACTTTGATGAGTGAGTATTTTTAATAAGTTTGGAAGAGAAATAGTCACTCGGTTTTCTTGATGATAAATAAATTAAACGCGAAATCACTTTTTGAAAAAACTTACTCTATTTTAGTCTGCTTTATAGAGAAAAGAAGAAAAAAAAGTTTTTTCTTTTAATATATGAACTAAGAAATTACAACCTCATTATACTTATCTACCTAATATGATCATAAAAGATTGTCGAGCGATTTTCTTGTGTGAATAAACTAGTATTCACTTATTCATTTTTGTAAAATCTACCAAGTAAAAATTAACGAAATTTCAATTTAATGAAATATTGGATTACCAAAAACTACTAAAAAGAAAAAGAAAGTAAACATATTTTCTTCTTTTTAGAGCGTTTTAATAAAAGATTTCTCAAAAAAGTTTTTTTTCTTTTAATTTATTTTGAGTTTTTTATTTTTGCTGGCCAGGTTTCTTGGTCTGTTCATCTCATTCAACGCATCATGGTTGCAACGTAGTTTGCTGGCTAATTTCGAATAATCCAACTCTTCAACAAAAAGAACTTATCATTTTACCCTACTTGTCGACCCTACCAGAGCTCGTTTTAGAAGGGCTAGAGCCCTTCTAATATACAACAGGGTTTGCCCAGGTGCCCTGAGGTGGTACTTTACCTCACAGCCTTCGGCACGGCCTCTTCTTGACTTAGACGTTTGGAAGAATGCTCCACTTATTTCATCGTATAGCTTATTTGAACCTGACGAAGCTCAGTTACGGGTTTGACTTTAGAGTTATGCTACTTATAGACGGGTTGCTGACCAATGCTGATTATCTGATGCCAAATCACACAAACTAAAGTAAATTAGTCAATGTTACAGGCTTCAAAAAATATTCAAATTTACATTTTTGTTCTCAGCGGACGACAAAGGAAAGCACAAAAAACTTCATTAGTGCGCCATATTGGATTTAAAGTTATGTCACATTATTTTCGGCAAGCCCTTTTATTTGGTACCCATATTGTAGAAGAGCATTATAAATAACTATTCTAGCAACTTGGATTGGGTTTTAGAATGACATCATTTTATTTTTTGAGTTGCTCCCAACAAGCCCTTCCATATGATACCCATATTGTAGAAAAGCATACGAATAATTATTCTGCCTTCTTGAATGGTCCACCATATTGGATTTAGAATGACGTCACATTATTTTTAGGGTTGCTCTCAACGAGTCCTTTCAATTGATACCCTTTTTGTAGAAGTGCATTAAAAATAACTATTCCGCCATCTTGGATGTGTTGCCATATTGAATTTAAAATGACGTCACGTATTTTATCGAACATGTCATCCAAACTAAAGATGTTCACATAAATTCAACTTAATCGGTTAAAAATATCTGCTTCGACAACAACAACGAACAAACATACACTGCAAGTTAAATAAAAGGTTTATAAAATAATCTGCTTCAAAATCAATAACGAGTTTTCTTGTCTGTTATACCTTTTAAAGTCAGCTTTCAAAACCCAAATTTAATTATTTTTTTCAAAAAGTCTATACGTACCATCATAGAGTTCAATGAAATTAAATTTATTTATTCGCGAAACATGTGTGTAAATAAGTTGTTATAAAAACATTCAAGCAGACCAACGTAGTTAGTTAGCCTCACCGGAATACATGCATAGACAGCATTTATCCTATTCACAGGGATCTCAGGTTGCGTGAGACTTTGTAACTAAAGATAAAAAGTATGTTTTAATTAAACGTTCGTACTCATTTGGTTGGAAGTTACTGAAGGAATGTGGGTAACATATAAAATTGTATACAAACCACAACAAAGTTATACCACAGCAAGTTTTTTCCCAAAAATAGGGATTACAGTTATATCGAAAATTACATTATATTAAAAAATAAAATCATATGTCAACTTTAGACTCTAGACCAAAGTTTAGTTCTAAAGAACTAGAAAAAACAATTAAAACGATATAAAATATCAAAATATCATTACATGAGAATACTATCGTCAAATTGTCGAAAATATACGAATAAAACATACATTAAATAATTCAAAAATATAAATAAATTAAATTAATATATAACACATAAATTAGATAAAAATATGGAAATAAATTTAATTGTGAACATCTGTTTAAATTTAAATCATTAAAAATAAATCGCGCTATCTTAAACATTTAAAAATGTAAATTGAGTACCGGAGAGTTATTTAAGTCTTACTGATCGTTTAGTAAAATTGAGCCATTTTTAAGTCTATTTATTTCTAGCGTTTCTAGAGAATCGAGTTTCCTGCCTTTGTTACAAAAATGAAGTAGTTCAAAGTTACATGTTGGTTCAAAAGTATGACCCTCGTCAAGTTAATGTCTAGCAAAGGCAGAATCTCTTTTTCCCGAGCGCCAGCTTCTTAGATGTTGCTCTATCCTTATTAAAAACGATCTTCCCGTCTGATCCGCGTATGTACCATTTCAATTTTTACAATTTAACCTGTAAATTACACTTTTTAAAATTTTCGGCACTTCAGTTTTATTATTAAAAAATAATATTTTTACAGATTTAGTAGTATAGAAAACCGGCTCCTTATCTTTTAGTTGTCTTAAAGTCTTATAGGAAATGTCGCCTATAAATGGCATTCTAACATAGTTTTAACCTTATTAACTACTTTAGAAACTTAATATAACGTCTGTTTTATATAGTTCTAATTCTTCTTCCTTATAATGCAATCTATTAGTTCGGAGTTATATCCATTGTTTTTGGCTATTATTTTTAGGTTTTTCAGCTCTTCTTGAAAATCCTCACAACTTAGTGGTAGACGATGAACCATTGCATGAAAAGCAGCATGCTTGTGACAGTCTTGGTGAAAAGAATCTACTGGTATTAAATTATCATTATATGTTTCTTTTCTTTTCTATTAGTTTTGAAAACATGCTTTTTATTTTATTAGTTATACTGATGTTTAAAAAGTTTATTTAGTGGTAGCCAATTTCCATTGTAAATTTTATTCGGGGATGTATTGTATTTATAGACGAAAAAAAAATCATGAAGTTCATCGATGGATCCGGTCCAGAGACATAAAACATCATCAACATACCTATACCAGTAAATGATAAGCTGTCGAAATGTAAAAAGTAAAATAAAGTAAAGTATCTTCACGCCCATATCCCCGAAGGGGTAGGCAGAGGCACAACCAGGGCACCAACGACTAGCCGAAGATACTAAGTCCCACAATGTGATAGGAGACAAGCCTATCGCCAACCGGGCACATATCCTATCCGTAGCAACATTTTTTTATTAGAAAATTGGAAAAACCCAATTTTCGTATTGTTGCCCCTCATGCAGTCAAGTCCAACAACTAAACCGTTAGACCACAGAGGCTATAGAAATTTCCTGTTGTTGTAATTTTGCTTTTCTATACTAATCATAAATATGTCTGCATATAGTGGTGAAAGAGGGCTTTCCATAGCCAAACCATCTAACTGTCTATATGTAATGTTGCTGTAAGTAAAGTAATTTTGTGATAGGCATACATCGAAAACATGTGTTAAGTCAAAAATTTTCTGAGGTTCTGATACTGATTTGGACATTACTTGAAAGATTTTAGCTTTACAGTCATTAATTGGTATGCTGGGAAATAGATTTCTCACGTCAAAAGATACTAGTAGTAGTAGTAGTATGCATTCCTCCGGTATTGTTGGGGTGTGTTTACAATTAACATTTTTATATGTGGGTACCATCAGTAACTTCCAACCAAATAAGTACTGAACGTCAAATTTTTATCTTTATCTTTTACGATTTTTTATCTTTAGTTATAAGTAGTGATTTTTTTACTCTTTGGTTATAAAGCCCTGATGCGTTTACCTCAAGAAGTGTGTAAATTACTAGTTCATTTCACTAGTGAGCAACGAGGTTGCTACTCGTAGCTTACAAGCTGACTTGGTTTTTGGATTAGACAAACGGATTTAGTGAGACGATAAGGACAAAGGCGTAGCTTGCAATAATATGGACATTTGACATGTAAAATCAGCCGAGTTAAAGCCGAGGAAAAATCAATGCGCCCAGTGAGGCGCTTAAAAAATATTGTTTTACTAGTGGTCGCCCATTGGTCGAAATTCGACCATTTTAGTATCCGAATTTTAATATCTTGTTGACAGGAACGCCATCTTCATTTCTTAAGACAAACTACTTTGTTTTCTGAATAATTAGTGCGCCATCTGTGATATTTTATCGTCAACATCAACATACTTGTTTTTTGTGTGTCAAATGTATGGTAATGTGGGTTACGTTTTATGGTTTGATTTAATGTACTTTATAAGCATTATTATTGAACAATGTTTGCGTTCTGCACTTCTCCTACACATAAACTATAAGTGTGCCAATTTTTACGCTCCTGTATCCGCGCAATTTTCGAAAAAAGGGGTCCAAAGTTTTGTCATCACTTATATAGATATCGCGTGACAAGTCTCAGACGCAAATATTCTTATACTCGTCAGTGGTCACGTAGTGGCGTCACGAGTCTAATCATTATTTGTTATGGTCCCAAAAATCCTCAAGAGGTCAAATGAAAACGAGGGTGGGGGAAATCACCAATATATCTATGCTTAGCTACGCCACTAACACAAACATTTCATCACAGAATACCAACACCGGTACCCACGTGGATTATCCAAGCCAAACACGAGGTATTCTATAACCCTCAGTGGATGATGAAAAGCAAATACTTGAATCTGATTAACGCGGTGGACTTGGACGATGGAGGTCACTTCCTGGCCTTCGAGATGCCTGAGCTGTTCGCGAAAGACGTCCTGACTGCAATCGGAGAGTTCATATCTTGGCATAAGAAGAATCATAAGACTGAACTGTAAAAAAATAAGTTGAGCCTTTTGTAAATTATTTTGTTATGTTTTTATTAAACATTTTTTGTTAATGCATTGGTTTTATTTATTACGACAATTATAACAAATACGAAAGTGTGTGTAATTGTATGAATTTTTTTTTTAATTTAGTTTATACAGTAAAATCGATTTTAATTAATTTCATCTTTACACTAGTCAACCCGGAGAACTTTATTCACTTGGCACTCGATACTTTGCTTACCCTGAAGGGGGACTTGGTGTAAATATATTATGTTTGTATATGTCTGTTGAGTTCCTGTATGTTCAAACGTTTCTCAATATTCCAGATTTTTTTATGATATAGGAAGGCAAACAGGCAGGCAGATTTCCTGATGGCAAGAGCTTCACGCCGCCTAGAGACACCAAAGGTGGTAATGGTGCGTTGCCAACCTGAGGCTGGGATGTTACCCTCCGAACCGGAACACGTCATGGCAGCAGAAATAGGTAAGGCGGTGGTACCAATCCGGACGAGTCGCTGCGAAACTCTACCACCTTGTCAGATGTCACGGTGTTAGTGACGGTATGCCTATGCTCACCTTTTACGAGCTGCCTGGCAAGGAAGGCAGATGGTCTATTTTTCAAAGGAGCCCAGACCAACACGGGAAAAACACAGATTTAAGTTATTTGGTCAATATAAAACTGTTGTTATGTCTATAATCCCAGACCACAAAACTTGTGTCTTGAAAAAAAAATAAGGTATAATCTTTAAAGCACGTACCTACTACAAAACAAATAAAGAATAAAATCACACAGCTCGTTAATAAATTCAGGTCAAACTTATATTTTGACCCACAGTGTAAGAATACTCTATAGCCTTGGACCAACCGAAAAGCAATAATTAAATAAATAAAAATCGAAATTGAACCTTCTGACATATTAGATAAAGGTTTTTTTAAGCATCAGCAGATAAATATGCTAGGTAGATAATGATGAAAAAGTATCAAAGTAAGTAAAGTAAGTAAAAAAGTATCTTAACGCCCATGTCCCAGAAGAGGTAGGCAGAGGCACTACCAGGGTACCCACGACTAGCCGAAGACACTAAGTCCCACAATGTGATAGGTGGCAAGCCTATCGACAACTGGGCACAAATCCGATTCCGAGCAACTTTTTTTATTAGAAAAACCCAATATTCTTTTTGTTGCCCGACCCGGGATTCGAACCCGGGACCAACAACAACTGAACCGTTAGACCACAGAGATAATGGTGATAAGTTTAAAATCAAAGTCGAACTCGTCATTCACACACCGTTTGCAGATAGCAGTATTGACTTGTCAAGCCGCAGCAAGGACGTGCTTAGTAGATCGAGTTGTTGCTTTGTTTATCTCTACTCTATATTTATTGTGAGTAAATAACATTTTCTTTTATCCGGCTATAAGTACGGGTTGTATGTTTTGCGCATAGTTTGTATTTTTGTAAGCGTTATTACCTCATACTATTTCCCTTACAGGTCGGAACATTACATTTAATTATTTTAGTTTTACAGTGCAGATGCCCACCTCTACCTTTTTAATACTTGACACTTTTTATACTAGCGGCCTATCGGGTATACTAATCTAGTAGGCCACTAACTAGGTACTAGATAGGCTGAAATATCGTTAAATCTTATTATTATTACTGCATTCGTAGCAGTAAGATCCGAGAAAGAGTGGGATTGAAAGAAAGTGTTGGTGTTAACATGCGAACGGACATGCTGCGCTGGTTGTCATGTGGAAATAATGACAGATGAAAGATTGACAAAGCAGATATACAATAGGAATGTGGATGGATGTAGGTACCCGAGGAGACCATGGTTGACATTTCCTTCACACTCATTACTCTCTTCCTACAAACACGCCGGTTTTGGAGACTCTTGACACCACCCTCGGATCAGATCACTCTGATATTATCCGAGGGTGGTGTCAAGAGTCGCCGAAACCAGCATGTTTGTAGGAAGAGAGTAATGAATGTAAAGGAAGCCAGACAGGTTTTCTTGTCTTTAGATATTAAATATGAGTGAATAAAGTAGCCTAAAATAAAATAATAATCAGTTGTTAATTATTCCAGTTTCATCTTTTTGAGCCTGTTCAGTCTGGTGCTCTTATCGTTATATTTTGTGCTGGAGATTACTCTACCGGCGTAAAGCTTTGTGTCAAGTAGTTAGTTTCCTTGTTCGTTGCATAATATTTTCTCAATCTTTCCTCATTATTATTAAAAAGTTTTTACGCCTGTGGTAAAAACGGACACCAAAACCTATCATGTGATGGCCCGGTAGATCCAATTCTTGCTATATTTTATCATTTACTTTTAACAACATCTTTATATTGTCTACTTCGTGCACTCTTCTCTTACGAATTAGTCTTGACGTACCTAGTTCGTAAAAAAAGGTAATACCTACTTCTAATAAAAAGCAATCTTTAAAAACTTATAGGTATCAATTTTAACAGCAAATCCATAAACTTGCATAAATGCATCATTAGCAGCTAGAACACAATATTACAGCGGTATCAATGGTAATACGCCAAAAGCTACAAACATGAGTTTAAGAAACTGATACCTGTGGGGACTAGGTAGATAAGTGCTAATTAACTAATTGTAGAATAGTAGGTCCGGTCTTTTCGTACCGAATTACTGGTCCATACAGTAATGTAGAGTTCTTCAAAGGTATTTAGAGTATGACAAAATATATTCTAGACGAGGATTTGAATGTCTAAGTAGATACCTAAAACAATAAATTAAAAAGTTAGAGCAAAAATGTTGACTGGACTACCAGAGCACTAGTAGTCCGCGCGTGTACTGTAAGCATGGGATGTGTTATTTTAGACTTACGGCCAGTTTCCGAAATCTACGTAGATATGTATATGTATGTACAGTAAGCGTCACGAAAAATGAGACCTGACCAATCACGTGGCATTACCTGTGCAGTAGTAGTGTGTGTAGTAGTAGGTATTACTAGCCAGTAATCATCTGGCATTTTTATTTAGAGCTTCCTCGCTTGAGCCGCGGCACAGGCCACAGACGAGTACGAAATATTTTGTAACTCAAATTATTTCCAATTGAGATTTCATTTAGGAACACAACAGAACAAGTACTAGAGGTAAGTCTTTAAGGAGACAAACAAGGACAATAGTAAGTAGGTTTATGAGGTGCTTTACTTTTATGACAAAAGAAGCAAAGGCTTGCAAACTTAAAAGCGGTACAAAAATGCACAACGGCCGAAACCAAAACTCTGTTAAATACGGTTAAGCGGAACCTAAAGGAAGCTAATGAATCAATTTCATATTTTTCACACCCCATTAAAGTTAAGGAGATTCTCTATAACTGAATCTTGGAAGTTAAATTTGATGCATTACCCAGTTACCGATTAAACTGAAATTTTGTTTTCGTGCTAGTGCTATGTCGTTGCGTTTCACAGACCCAATGTTTTTATAAATGAAAGCGTGTTACAGTTTTATGTAACGCTTGCCGTCCCGGCGCATTTCTTATTGCTTGACATTTACAGTTACTTACAGTTTGTATGGATCAATGGAATGGAATAAAGCATCTCATATTCACTGCAAGTTTGGTGCTTCTTCTTTTAATAAGAACATTCTCCTGGCAATAACTAGGTCACACAACAAAAAAGTGATGTCAAAATCTGTTCGTCCTCTCAAGTGTGGAACGATGACCGCATCCCGTCACAGCTTCTCACGGGTGGACAAACTTCTATGTTATTATACATATAAATCATCCTCTTGAATCACTATCTGTTAAAAAACCGCATCAAAATCCGTTGCCTTGTTTTAAAGATCTAAGCATACATAGGGACAGACAGCAGAAAGCTACTTCGCTTTAGACTATGTGCTGAATACTGAAAAAGTACATTTAGCATGACAAGTCTCATCTCTCATTACGCACACCGTCTGTTTGACCGTTGACCGTGAACATTAGTTAGGTAATTCAAGATTTTGGATTTTTTTTTATGATACTGGAAGACAAACAAGCAGACGGATTTCCTGATGGTAAGAAATTTACGCAACCTAGAGACACTAAAGGTGGTAATGATGCGTTGCCAACCTGAGGCCAAAATTAGGCCTGGCGCAAAAGTAAGTTTACCGGCTAAATTACCCTCCAAACCGGGGAACACATCATGTCGTTATGGCGGCAGGAATAGATAAGGCGGTGGTGCCAATCCGGGTGAGACGCTGCGAAACTCTACCACCTAGTAAAATAATAATAATAAAATGTAATAATAGGTTTATATACATAAATATATACTTACATTTAGGTATATTCTTAAATATAATTTGAAGCAACGTGCGTAGGTATAACGAATTTACAGATAAGATTAAAAAGATAAAACAAGGCTATTCGTGCATTAATGGTAGTAACATCGGAAGACACTTAACACATAAAAATAATTCATGCCAAAATTGTGTAATTATTAGTTTTTACGGTGATAATATTATGCTGATATTTTTTATCGTAATACTTCTAAGAAGCAAGGTAAAAGTTTATTATATTTTTGTTAGCTTAAACATTCAGACGGTTTCCCTGACAGTAAAAGACCGGTCTATAGGCTACAGGCACATAACTGTTTGCTTTACCACTAACGTACATAGCATGCAGTTTGGACTGATAACATGTTTCAAAATTTTATCTTTAACTTCGAAGTACCTACCTTCATACTCTCTACATCTATTACGAATAAGAGAAAGAATTTATTATCATCCAATTGTATTTAAGTAGTTATTGAAATGAGTTTTTTTTTTGTTTAATTACAAACGATTAACAGAGTCAACTATCGGTTAATGAAATTTGCGGAAATCTTCGCAGCCATTGCTACCAAGTACATGTGTAGATGTTATTGGTGCGTCACTGTCATTTGATTGATGTTAAACCTGAAGCTTCCCAAAATTTCAGTACTACTATAAGTGTATCTATTACGGAATCGTCATAATTATTATTGTTTTAGCTTTACCCCAAACATGTGACTGGTACGAATATTTAGTTTCGACGAATGGTTGTCACAATAAGGTGGTGGTAACGTGGTGGTGCGTATATAAGTTTGTCTCTAACCATCAGGAGAGCCGTCTGCTTTTTCGCTGTCCAAAATAATTTATAAAATAAAAGTAAAAAAAACATTATTTTTATTTTTTTTTTTGAATGTAAAAGTTTATTAAGGAAAAGTTCATTCGGGATCTTACATAATATAGAACAATTGCTATTATTCAGAAGCTTATTTTTGTAAAGGTTAATTATTGTTGTTGTTTCTGTTGTGTTTAGTTTAACTAATATAAACTCAAAAATCAAAAATTAAACAATAAACTGAAGAAAATTATAAATAATAATAATCGCTTTCCTGGACAAATTACACAAATTAATTTTACCCCAAAGTAATTGAGTAATCGATTTTAATCAACCATACTAATACATAAAAACAAAAAAGTATGCTCAGCCCCGTATTCCATAAGGCATAGGCAAAAATGCAACCAGGGCACCCACGACCAATCAAAGACCCTAAGTCCCGCAATGTGATAGATGGCAAGCCTGTCGCCAACCGGGGACATATCCAATCCCGGGCAATGTACACAAAAATACGTTAATAGAAAGCGGTAAATATTTGATAAATATAGGAGATCTATAAATACATAATTGAATAATAAAAGATTGAATAATGTCCCATTAACGTTTGTCCACAATGTACAATTGTTCAATACCTCTATAATGGTCAATTAGTGAAAAATTTTTTGCAGATGGGTCGAACAATCCTTGCAATTCTCGCAGTCCTGGCAGCCGTTCCTGCCTACTACTTGTACTTTAAAAGTCCACCACCACTTCCCGAGATCGACCTGAACGAATGGTGGGGACCTGAACAGTTGAGGACTAAGCAGGATGTCAGCATCAGGCCATTCACTGTCGAGTTTGCACCAACTGTAAGTTTTCGATAGCAAAAATACCTTCCTACTACTAAACCGATTAAACCGCGGATTTGGCTGCACAATTATAGTTTTTTCAATCGAAGATCGCTACTATATTGATTTTGAAAAGACTTAGCTTGGGTGTTGTGTTGGATTAGACAAATGATTCTGTAGTTAAAGAAATGCTCATCATAAAAATATCTGCCCCCGTTGGAAATCAAATTCGCAGTTGGTCTGTGGCGTTAAGCGTGTATGCTATGCCCTCGACCAACAAGGCAGTCAAATAAGTGATTGAATAGAAATAAAATTAAAAAGGGCGATTTATTTTATTGATAATTTGTATTGCTATCAAAGTAGAATCCTTGCACGTAAAAATATTTTAATAATATATCGAATTTTAGATGATCAAAGACCTGAAAGATAGGTTAAAGCATAGGCACCCTTTGACTCTACCGCTCGAGGGTGTAGCGTTCGAATACGGGTTCAACAGCAAGCAGCTCGAGGGCTGGCTGAAGTACTGGGCTGAGGAGTACCCATTCAGGTTTGGTTTTATGATAAAAATATTTTCTTAAAATGATTTTATTAAACTGTCAAAAACCTGGAAACTAATAAATTATAAACCTTTTCATATTCCGAAGATATATACAGAAGTACAACCAGGTCACCCATGATTAGCTTAAGGGAGTACTTAATCCAACAATTAGATAGGTGGCAAATCTAAGCAAACCTTACCTTTTTCACTAAACCTAGTAACTTAGTTCTCAAACTGTTCTAATGGATGGATGGAATGTTGTTGTTGATGGAATGCATTGAGCATTTTAAAATCGGCATGAAATACACAAAAATATTAACTTGGAAGGAAATATTTATACTTGTTATAACGAACGATGACGTCTATACGATTTTTTTTAATAATTACAATAATTTAAAGACGTAGTAAAATTGATAAATCAAAAGATTTATTATTTATAAGTTTTTAGTTGTCCGAAGGATCAATATTTTGTTCAAACTTTTTATGTTTTAAATTTTGTCGCTGGATGAAAAATTGAAGATTGCATTTTGCTAAAACCTTCCTCGAGTTGTCACGCAGTACATTTATATAATATTCTATAAGTACTTAATCTCAATCTTCTTCAACTTCAACGAACATGTTTTGGGCTTCGGTCCACTGGGACACGTCAAGTAGGCGCTAGCAAGAGAATTTTCCTAGACTTTATTATTTTCTCATCATCTATGATATCGATAACGGAAAAATAATAATAGTTTCTATACTTCTTATCGTCGGTGCTTGGTGAAATTCCATTCTTGATACATTTTATTTAAAAAACTTGTACTTTCCACAATACGTATTTTTATTTTTAATTTGTATGGTTTAGCCAACCGGTTTCGATAATAGTCTATCCAAATAATAATAGTCTATTCTATTCACTCCACACATTCTTCCTGATATGGTCTTCTGGATGATTAGCACAAGCACTTTGTTTTGATTGTTGTTTCTCGGAATTGTTTGGTACAAATTTATGCTGACTTACTTGGCAACTTAAACTACTCAGTATACTTCCAGTCATATGTGCGTGAGTCTTGCCGCCATGTTAGTTTAAAAAGGCTATATTTGAATAAAGAAGAAGAAGCTCGAAGAAGCTTTAGGTTTTTAAGAGATTTTTGACGAAGTGACGATCCCAGAAGACTTCTACCCCGCTTTGACCAAACGCGGTATTTTTAAAAACTCCCTCCCTCTGAATGGGTCACGCAGTATGAATATGTTACTTCACGAGCAGCCTGGCAATGGAATGGAACGAGTAGGAATGTTGAGGCCAGACTTTATGGAATAAAATTACAACTAAATAAAGAATGCAAAAAAATTAAAAAAAAATGAAAATAGCCTATGTCGTTTTCCAACGCCTAGTATAATTTTATTATAAAATCGATTCTAATCAGTTCAGCCGTTATAGTATGAAAACAGAACAGACACATACACTCACTCAAACACACAATTTCGCATGTACTATAATAGTCGTATTAGTTCATAAGATTGTTTCAATATTCGACAATTTTCTATATGACAGTGAACGTCAGGAGTTCTTCAACAAATTCCCGCAATACAAGACGAATATCCAAGGGCTGGATATCCACTTCATCAGAGTTAAGCCAGACGTAAGTAAGCAGTGACTTGTGATACTCTGCAACCATGTTTTATGTAGATAGGTATATAGGAATAAAGGTAACCATTGATGTAGTGAGTAAATTGATGGTCAACATAGATTACCAAATACTCTGTAAGACTATAATATATCTGTTTTAGGTATAAGAAGTCTCTCCGTCCATCCGTAAGTTGCTGTCACTTCATTTCTAAACTACTTATTAGAACTGCCAAGTGGAAAGTTGCTAGGTAAATACTATAAATGACGATTATGATTTTTATGCAAAATAAAGGGGTTCCCTATACATCGAAAGTAATGTAAAATGTTTTTAAAAACCTATACCCGTGGATTAAAGCAAGCAAAGTGCAGACAGACCTTTCAAAATTACATTAAGATTCCTAAAACCATTTTTTCTTTACGGGAATCGTTTGAAAGATAAAATCTTTCAACATATTAAAATATTAATGATGCAGATCTTCCTTTGTTTTTACGAAATATTATAAATTATAATAATTAAATTTTAAGACATAGCGTATATTCCAAAACCGGAAACATAACTTTTTTGTTTATACACGATACTATGCAAAACAAAGTACTTTTTGCCTTTGAAAAATTTTAGTGTTATCTTCGAATATTACTTTAATTTCAATTTATTTTAACCTATATCCCTAATCTATAGTCGCTGCTGTGGAGCCCTTTATGGGCAAAGTCCGACTGCCACTTAGCTATTTTATTGTCATTTATAAAGCATCAATTTCAGAAATTGAAAAAAAGTGTGTGCAAGATAATTTAAAACGTACCTGCCAAAGCAATGAACAAATTGATAGAGCTGAGGTACTTATTTAAGAAAACTATAATGTAGCGGTTGTGAAACTGTTTGAAATGTAAATGTGTAATAATACTATACTGCAACCTCAGATTAACTTAAATTTTTGATAATAATGCGTGTGTTTATGTTTATTGTAGGCGAAAGAAGCAGCTGGTAAAAAAGTATATCCCTTGCTGCTCCTCCACGGTTGGCCGGGATCTGTTCGTGAGTTTTATGAAGCAATTCCTTTCCTCACTGCCGTCAGCAAGGACCGAGACTTCGTCCTGGAAGTTATTGTACCCAGCCTACCTGGTTATGGATTTTCTAGTGTGAGTATCTATGTTTTATTTAGTACCTTATACATGAGTTTTATATTCACATAAGTTTCAATTTTTATTTTTTGTTGGATCTTATGTAAAGAGAGTATGACTGAGCTGGCATACGTTCTCTAGCTACGTCCATTAAATGAGTTGCAGACCTGAGACTAGAGAGATCTCTTGCGTCGGTTGGTTAATAAACCAGCGTAGATATTATGTCTGGGATGGTAAATGGCTGCAGAAACATTTAACGCCCGGTTTACCCGGATGGGTACCTCCACTAATCCACCTAAAAATTACAAGACCTCGCCACTAGCTAAACCGTCTTCAAATTATTATCACCCCTATCACAAACAGTGTTTACTTACGTGTAGAATTAGATCTATTCGTGTAATATGTTTAGTCATGCTTATTTATTTGTTTGTGTATTGTTCGCTGTTTACAGGCTGCAGTGAGACCAGGACTTGGTGCAGACAAGGTAGCCGTGGTGTTTAGGAATCTGATGCAACGACTGGGCTTTAAAAAGTATTTCATACAAGGAGGTGACTGGGGATCATTCATAACCAATATTATGGCCACCATGTTCCCGGAGGTAAAGTCGATCAAGAATTAGGTACATGGGCTGTGGTTTCTCCCTGCGTAAACTTGTAAAAAGTCTTCGTCAAAAAACAAACATGTTGAAATGGCTCAGATACGGCAAGACTATTATTAAGGACATCCAAAGTTTGGAACCGATATCAAAAGTACTGTGTACCGGTACCCACTTAGCTCGTTCTTGCCATTTCGATATCTGGATACCGCGTTTAAAGTGGGCATTGGTACCGCTATTGCCCCAAGGCCAATACTACTGGTTACCACAAATACCACCGAATAATATTTTAAGATCATTTAGGTACATTTTCTATCTACATAAAAATACCTATGGCCGAAGAGTCCAATCCATACTAATCGAAATCGATATTTTTATCCATAACAATCATTTAAATAATTTGCAGTGACAAAGGAGTCACCTGTAAAGAAGGTACATTGTTAGCACTTATATTAGGAGATACTGCTCTCTCGTTTCAAACGATATAAAATATGAGAAAAATTTGGATAGTTCCCGCACATTTCGAAATATAGTATTCTGAATAAAAATAGATATTTAAAATATTATTTGATATTATAACTAACACTCATATATATGATTCAGTGTAATAATATATATTTCTTTGTTAATTCTAAATATAAACCAAAACGAAACACTTGCACATGGATGCATACATATTGTATGATGGGTTACATGCCGCTAGACTCTATTATCACTGTGGGTATAGTTGCCCTTCGGGATAGTTCAACTAATGTTTATAATCAACAATATTTATTTCTATATTTAGCAATGGTAATTGATTGGATTTTTTTTTCCGACAAACAAACTTCAAGGAGAGATATAAAATAGTGTCAATTAAAAGGTCAATTTTTTTGTTTGAGGGATCTTGAGTCCTTTTACCTTTATTCATGCTTTTTCTAATATGCCCACATCTTTCTTCCAATACGGTTGGGATATGGACAAAATAGAACAAGCGAATATTGCGTCCTGATTCGAATCCTAGCTTTAAAGTAAAAAACTAAAAAAACCTTAATTCGCAAAATTTAGTTAAACGAATACATCCACACCCTAAAAACATAGATATTGAAAAGCCCAAATTAACTAAAACTGGTATTATGTATTTTAGTCAATAAACACACAGAAATACTTAATTAAGTGCCAGAATAAATTAATGAACATCCAGACCTAGAAATACAGACATCTAAATGTTTATTACACAAATGCCGGTCCCCATTGGGAATCAACATTTTGGTATTCTTTCTCATGTTTTTTTATTAATATATCTCTAAATATTTTTTTAGGTATGTAAGTCGATATTTATTTACGTTCTAGTTTCTAGTTTGCCACATTAACTACATTACCCGTCACGTATAGTATAGCCTTCATATATTCTTCTTTTGCACATTATGTAACCAATTATTATGTAACCAAAAGACAAATGTCAACTTGGTATGAATCTTTAAAACATTCTTTTGGGTCTAATACCTTTTTGTGTGTCAGAACCAGATTCGATCGAAACGGAAGTATCTTCACTGGAATCCTTTTGGGGGTTTTCTTTGCTTATTTAATTTCAATAAACAATAAACAACAACGTGCTAATTCCTAGTTTTTGTATTTTGTAACCAACTTTTTCCGATTTTTGACTAGCCAGCACAAGGCGTTTCTCCTTAACAAAATCTAGAGCTGGGAACTTTTCTAAACAAAAAGAACAGGTTAATATTACAAAATAACTCAAACTTGTACTAAGCATTGAAGTGATGATATTGTAACATTTTTACTCAATGACAGTATTTCGGCAATTTTAATGGCAATACTTCTTCTTAATGCCTTCGAAGGAATACTAAATCAACGTGGAATTACGTAAATACTAAGCACCGTATATATTTTAAAATCCCCTCCATATCAGATGTTAATAATTCTTACATCCTTTCTGCAAGTGGTGCATTTTCAACTTTAAGCATTTTCGAGGCAAATCTAAAATTAAAAACAAGCAGATGCACCTGCTTAAGTAGTACAACAACATAAGAAGATAAATCCTAATGACATCTATAGCCACATACAAACAAACCCGCAATTTTTTGATAGGGATAGATCCGTCGCGACTTCAAACACCGTACCGCTAAAAACAAATTGAAATTATTAGTCACAGTCATGTCAAACCTATAATCCTATCAATAACAAAAAAATAAAAATACTCACCGATAAAGTTGAAAAGTTACAATTGTTTCAAAAGTAAGTAAATTCCCTATCCACGATTTGCATGAGTTATGTCACGAAAGTTCGTCTATCATCATCATCAGCCGGAGAACGTCCACTGATGGACATAAGCCTCCCCCAAAGAGCACCACAAGTCACGGTTACCAGCCGCTTGTAACCGGCGTCTCCCCGCGACTTTGACCCGATCATCCGTCCACCGGGTGGGAAGTCGTCCAACACTTTTTTCGTCTAGAAAACCACAAATCTCTGATCAGCGCTCAGCTTATACACTAATTACATTAGAACCTCCCTTATTATCTAATCTATTTAATTTTAAATACTATAAATTACTGTATTAAGAGCATTTATAAGTCGCACCATATATTTTATGGGGCCTTCAACAGGAACAGAGAAATAATATGTCATCTCCTTCTACTTCAGGAAATAGTAGGCTTGCATATAAACATGGCTGCCTTAACGACCACTTCTAACACCATCTTTAGGATGCTCGGAGCCATTTACCCTCCTCTGGTAGTGAACTCAGAATTGCAAGACAGAATGTATCCGCTATCCAAAGTTTACGCCAATCTTCTAGAAGAACTTGGATATATGCATCTTCAGGCAACAAAACCCGATACGATTGGTAAGTTTAACATAGGCATTCAAAAAACATTTAATCTGGTTTTAGCAACCTACTAGCTGAACATATTCACATACATACTTACATACATATTTACAAAAACTGTTTCGCTTAGTACTCAAAAATACATACTCTGAAAATCATCATATTCATATTACTTTCCAAGCAATAGTAGTAAAATCGCAATCCAAAACGAAATAGTGATTATAGGCATAATCATAATCTTTATCATAATCATCATAAATTTATATATAGAATTTTTGCCTGTTATGTACATAACAATTTCATAACGATTTTTTTAAAAACAAATTTAAAAAGTTTAAATTAAGCCTTCGTCGTTCTCGACTATCATAATTTCTCAGTTGTCACTTTTATGCCACTTTCCATTTACTTTTTAAACCATGTGTCGTCATAACAAATATGCAACTTATAGGTCTTAGATTTAAACTAAATAAACTGACATTCTCCTCTTACGAGTTGTTTTGTAGAATTGCTTTTTATGTCACATTCTTTAGGTCAATTTTTTGAAAATTGAGATTGATTTTCATTTGTTCATGGCAACTAGCAAGTTTGTTTTAAGATATCTATGCTCATTTTATAAATATATATTTTGCTTTTGTGATAAAAATCTATCTCCATTCCAGGTGTAGCCTTAACTGATAGTCCAGCAGGTCTAGCAGCTTATATACTAGAGAAGTTTTCCACCTGGACCAACAGTGAATACCGAAACTTAAACGACGGAGGTTTGTCGAAGAAGTTCAGTAGAGAGAAACTGGTTGACAACTTGATGGCTTACTGGTCCACGAATTCTATCACTACCTCTATGAGACTATACTCAGAGACATTTAATTCCAGATTTTCAGGTCTAAAGTTTGATGAGTAAGTATTTTTATGGATTAAAAGTAAGACAGTCAGATCGGTGTCTTGATGATGAGAAGCAGGCGCTGCCCATAGTCGCAAAAGATCTTAATGGAGATATACTAAATCGAAGCTGGAATCGAAAAGCATAAACGTACTGGAAAGCATTTCTTACTTCTTTCCATATAATTTTGGCGATCTCTCACAATTTTAACAAGTTTACGTTGATAAACTACAATTTAAACCATAACCATGCCAAGCACTGATGTAACGGTGGCAGCAATGTGTAAAGTGTTGCTGCTCATTCGAGTTAATTGATGCAGTCATCTAGGCTGACTGCTCTAGTAAAGGAATCCGGCATATTGATAATTTATTCTACTAGTGAGAGACAGGATCCTTAGTTCCATACACACTGTACTGCAATGGATGTTGTGAGAAGGTCATGACAAGAAAAAAAAACATATAACTATAAATAATCTTTTCGTTTCAGAATACCTACACCAGTACCCACATGGATCATCCAAGCAAAACACGAGCTTGCCTACAATCCTCCATGGATGATGAGATGCAAATACGTGAACCTAATCAACGCGGTGGACCTGGACGATGGAGGACACTTCCTGGCATTTGAGCTGCCTGAGGTGTTCGCAAATGACGTCCTCACTGCAATCGGAGAGTTCATAACTTGGCATGACATGAATCATAAGACTGATCTGTAGAATATGTGGAGACTTTCGTTTTTGATATTTTTTTATTAAAATCTATTTATTAAAATACATTTGTTTTATTTATCCCTGCAATGTTATGTTCCCTTTTCATGTCAAGACAGTAAATTCGGCGTACGTGCATCGCGGCCATACTGTAGACATAGAGACAGACAGAACATATAAAAAAAAGATAAAATTGTGTTCTGCCGGCTATTTTAAGTCACACTGCACCTATTATTTTTAACCCCCGACACAAAAAGAGGGGTGTTATAAGGTTGATGTGTCTGTCTGTCTGTGTGTCTGTATGTCTGTGGCATCATAACTCCCGAACGGATGCCGTGATATTTTGTGTGCGAGTGTTCATAAACATGTTTGATGAAAATCGGTTGAGCCTTTTAAAAGTTGTGGGGGGTGAAAGTGGGGAAAATAACAGTTTTTTTTTACTTTTTAAACTTCTAACTACTACTACTACAGAATTCACCCTTCTTCAATTCTATTGTATGTATAGATAGATAGATAGATAATGTATATAACCACTATATAGCAGACGTCGCTTCCGGTTATAAATATACTGCCATTGATGAAAACTTCGTTCGTTCAAATCTTTGGGTTGCTTAACGTTCTCTGTATGTTAGAACTAAAAAAGTTAGTATCGAACCTTATCACATATATCTTAAAACCTAATCGTTATCGGTATAAAATCGGGTTTGGTCTATATAAGGCGCAATCGAGGCGGCGGCAAACCACTCGTGTGTCGTCGTTTGTACGGTACGGTCGAATTCCTGAGGATGCCTCGGTGTAGAGGCGAAACGTACGTCGAGTGCGATTTGGTGTTCTCTGTGGTGAGTGCTTCGACAAAGTTGGCGAAGGACGTGACAAGTAGTTTTGTTTCCCGTGTTCGGACTCTATTTATGATCTGGTCGCTGAGGTGGGAGGTGGGAACTTTAGGTAGGGTTGTCACATATAAAGAACATAACAATTTATATTGTTTCCCGAGCTCTTCCTAAATTCGTGTTCTGGTCGCGGAGGTGGGTGGTGGGAACGTCAGTTAGGCTTGTCATATTCTGTGTCGTTTGGAGGATTATTTGCCACAACGGTTACACTGCTTACGCGGAATTAGCAAAATAAAGGCTTATTTTACATCATCTATATAAAATTTCAACCCAATCGGCTTAGCCGTTTAGAAGTTATGTGAAAAATAGTTAAGTAAATACGGAAGGATAATTTTTACTACCCATTGTCCCGTGGGAATAAAGCATTGCCCCACTTTAAAAAGTACACTTTAAGTAGTAGCTTTTGTTTATCGGCGATACTGATGGATTCCAATGGTAAAAGAAAATTTAATACAAACAAATTAACAATCAAATAAAGATTTCCCCTTTATATTGGTGTATCTAACTAATTAAAAAAAATAAGGTATTTGGTGAAAACGTTCTAAATATGCTCGTACATACATAACGGCGATTAAATTTTATTTATATGTATTGAAAAATAGGAAAAATGATGAGGTTTGCATAATACATGTATGTGAAACACACATACAAAATTTCAACCCGATCGGTCGAGCCGTTTAGTAGTTGACATACCGACAGTAGCGCTACCCATCTCAACACAAAAAGGTAATTCTCCCCTACCCCATTTGTCCTATCACCGTTTTCCCCGTAGGAATGAAGCATTTTACCTTGGCATAATGTGGGCGTCTAACAGAGTAAGAGTTTTTCGAATCGATCCTTTGGTTTCGGAGCCTATTCAATACAAACAAACAATCATATCTTTCCTTTTAATATTAGTATAGGTAAAGATACCGGTTCTCTTTTTTCTAGTGTTCCATTTAATTAGCTAAATTAAAATATGGTAACAAGAATTATGCAAGAAGGCTTAATACCCTCATCTCAATAGCAACATCCCCTTTTCATCTGGTATGTGAGTAGGGAAAGTATACTTTTTAAAAGGAAATGCGTTTGTTTATTTATCTTCATACACTTCACTACATAAAACAAAGTCGCTTTTTGTCGTCTGTCCATAAGAATGCTTAGACGAATTTTGATGCGGTTTTTTTAATAGATAGATTGATTTAAAAATAATGTACAATGGACACAGAAGTTCGAAGAAGAACGGGCTGCTAGTATATAATATACTTATTTTGAAATATTCATATAGATCACTCCCCTATTCTGTACTAAAACACAATGTCAAATTATATTTGGTTAATAAAAACAACCCTCTTTGAAAGTAAAAGATTAATATCAATAATACCATCCGTCGGGATATCACTCGAATAAACCGGGATATGACGGGATATTGTTGACAAATGAGGTCGCGTGGCGGCGCCGATAAGTAACCAATATGGGGGGCTAATGTCAAATAAATTTTAGAGGGAATGTGAGAATACTGGTTTGGATACTTGGAAGCTAAAAACTTCATTTTAAAGGGTTTATTTCCTTCAAATTTTGATATGAAAATAATATAAAAGTATTAAAACATAAGATTGCTAATCTCTGACGTTTAGAAGGCGACAACACTTCAAACTTTTGAGTAAGGCCCAAAAACCGTTAAATTAACAAATCACATACATTAGTTTGTTTTTTAATTCGGAATTCAAAGCTATTAAGCGATGCTAGTCATTATTTTTCTTTCTTTAGGTTTTGGCATTCACGTTAGCTTTTTGCCATTAGTCAAGTAGAAATTTGCATTAAATTTACCAAAATCGGTATTCAATTAAGTATAATTAAACGTAAGTCATAAGTCTTCAATAAGTCATGTTAGGGTCTTGAGTAAAGCCTTATTACTCAAGCTCATGTAGTGAGATTTTGCGACAACGAGGAAATACACGATACGCTAATTTCTTCGTGATCATTTCATTTGTGCACTTTCACTGAACAAAATTTCACAAAATGCTACCAAAATTGACTAATTTCATTCAATACAAACACGAAATTCAATAATTATGGAAAAACTTCGACCATCTTTTCTCTCGATGGCGCCAAAAAATCGATGCTACTAGATCGAGGTAAACTTAAAAGAGAAAAAAATGTTGTCATTATTGAGTCATCTAAGAACGGCAAATAATAATAATTAAATAAACAATTATTTTGTTTTTATTGCTATAAATTGAAATAATATTTACTAAATGTTGGTCATATTGTTATTAATTAATTAATTTGTAAAATTGTGGCTACATTTTGTTATTTTAGTCCAAACTGTCACAAGTAAAAGTGACAATTGCCGTCACTATCGCTATTCCGTAAGAAAATTGTGTAATTTTATATGTAAAAGTTCTATAGAACTAGCTATTCCGTCAAACTTTGTTTCACTTGTTCAGTTTGTGTAGGAAAAATTTTAATGTTGTCATTCCTAGTTTCTTCACAGTCTTAACGAAAGACATCGAACGCCAGACCTGTTGGCATGAACCTCCTAGTTAACCATTGGAGGCAAAGCTTTTATATGGAAAAAAACAAGATATTTAAGGGTTAAAAAGTATCCTATGTCCGTTCCCTGGTTCTAAATTAGCTACCTATAAATGTTCAACCAAATCGGTTTAGCCGTTCTAGAGTTAAATAAATAAACAAATAAATCTCTCTGGACAAGTTACACACATTGAATCTAACCCCAAAGTAAGCAAATTATATGCTTGTGTTATGGGTGTTAATCAACGATATTAATACACAGAAATACATATTATATAGATACCAGAATAAATTAAATAAACACCCAGACCCGGAAATGAAGACATAATGTTCCTGGTCCAGCAATATCGTTGGCAATAATGTTAGCAGTGCGTAGAAGATGATGTAAAACTGGAGCCATTCGTCTCTCGCTGACGGAACCTTTCCCCATATATAAAATGAAATGTGAAATTTTATCCCAAATACGAAGGTATTCAAACCACAAAATATTATAAAATTAAAGACATTTAATAAAATACAAATAAAAAAATACTTCCTTTATTCTCCAATAGAAGCGAAATAAAAATCCGGAAAGTGAATATTTTTAAAACTGTTTGAACTTTATGTGCAACTAGGTTTTATTAGAAAAATATTTCAATACATAATGGTAATCAAAACTCGTTGCTTTTAGGTATTTTATACTAAAATTGCTCAATCTTACAATTTTAACCAAACACTAGGGTTTTGTAAAGAGAAATAAAGAGCCGTTTCCTTAGGGTCTAGGGCTGCTCAAGGGTCAGCGGATATTGAAATAAGATAGCCTTTCTTACCATTTTACTGTCCTATTCTTCTTTATGCTTTGTGAGTTAGCATTGTGTAGCAATTTTACAAGTATTAGTGAGCACGTAGAACAGTGTGATAATCATTATAAACAAGACTAAATGTTCATCACACAAATGCCTGCCCCCGTCGGGAATCGAACTCGAGCCTCGCGGTTGTTAGGTGTAGTTAGGCGTATACGCTAGCCACTCGACCAACGAGGCGGTCAATTTTAAATTGACAATAACACGGCTTTCTTTAATAGGTATATGGATTGTGTGGATTCGCTGTGTTCAAAATTGTGTTTCGGGATTTCGAAATGGGATTACGTTAAGGAATCCAGAATGTATGTGGACGCTAAGACGCTAGGATTAGTACCCTGCCCTACGTGTTGGTCCTGATATCATGTCAATACTCTCTACTGTTGTGAATTGTGTGCGGTAAGAGGGTTGAGTTCTTGGTATACTTAACTTAAAGACAACTATCCAGCCACACGTAGACAACAGGAAACCCAACCATGTCACCTTTGGTGCCTTTAAATGAGACATATCTCTTCCTATTAAGAAATGCGTAACGCCTTTGAAAACTTAAATCCCTAAACAAAATTCATTAAATATGGCAAGACGGGCTTAAAACAAAAAAGAATTAAACTTTTTTACACGCTTATTACTTGGATATTAAAACAATTAATCTTGAAGAGCAGATAAAAAGTTTAAGTCAAAGTTTTAGCACAAAATGAAAATGGATAATTTTTGTTGAAAAACTTCATAAATATCTTGTTTTTTCCATATAAAAGCTTTGCCTCCAATGGTTAACTAGGAGGTTCATGCCAACAGGTCTGGCGTTCGATGTCTTTCGTTAACATTTGGCGTACACGTCAGCGACGGTAGACTAAACCTATATTTTTCTAACTTACTCCTATATTCTTTTAAGAAAAAAATTTATACGATACAATGTATTCTTAAAAGAGTATTGATTTTTTTTTTAGTATAACAGGCTCGTATGAGTGTGGAGTATGTAGCCATAATATCAAATTCTGGTGCTATGTTGAAAACCTGTATGTTATGTAGCTAAAAACCATTTCGATCACGTCAGCTTTCAAACAAAAAAAATGCATCGAAATCGGTCCATCCATTCAAAAGTCATAATGCCACAGACAGACACACACACATACACATACATACGCATATCTTACCCAAAACTCCTCTCTTTTTAATTTGCATTAGATAAGCTGAAAAAAGTTTACGAATTATAAATACCACAACTTTTAACTACCATTCATCAGCCACCTCAGAGTTGACACCAGGACATCAGAAAACATAAATAGATGTAGTTAAGACGAAACTAACGAGTCCTTAACGAGGCTTTCCAGTGTTACGTCTCCTACCTTCGAGCTCCATCATCTGATCATCTTATTGTAACAGCATTCGTTAATGTTTTAACTGTAAGGTCTTAGGTTCAAAAGTAAAATAAGTACCCATGATGCGCATAATCTTTGCCACCGACAGACACAACCACACACACAGACAAGTAAAACTTTTACCCTCATTTTGCGAAGGGGGTAAAAAATAATCAAATAATTTAAAAAAAAAGGTACAAGCGACTTAAAATGGCCAGCTGATTTTTTTTTAGCATTCTTAGAAACTTTATATGTCTATGTCTGTCACCCGACCGCGATGCGGTCTATGTTCTGAGTGAGGTTGAAGGCTAATTTTTTCCCGCTTACTAAAGAGAGAGAGAGAGAGAGAGCTCAATTTTCATTATGACTTTTACCCCTCTCCAACGGTCATAATATTTGTATGGTCCTATAAAAGTCATAATGAAAATTGAGCTTGTATGAATTAACGCCTATGTAGTTCGATTTTATTCATTATTTTTTTGTTTTGTACCATACAGATTGTCCCGTAATATTTTTAAGTCATAAATTTTGTGGTATTGAAATTGTGGACATAACAACACCCAGTATAAACTTACCAAATAACTTGATCCGGAATGTAAAGAAACATTTGAATACCTATACAAGTCATCTCAATAAAGCTAATGTAGGTACTAACTAATTCCAAAATTCTAATGTTATTGTGATTATTAAAGGTTGTCTGTCTATTACTGTTGGTGTCGATTTACTAATTTCTAATCGGTTTAGCGTTTACTACAGGCAGTCGCAAACGAATGTGTTTTTGTATTTTTTTAATAGCCTCTGTTGTCTTGCGGTTCAGGTGTTGGACTTGACTGCATGAGGGTTCGAATCCCGGGTCGGGAAACAAAAGAAAATATGGGTTTACCAATTTTCTAATAAAAAAAATTTGCTCGAAATTGGATATGTGCCCGTTTAGCGATATGCTTGCCACCTATCACATTGTGGGACTTAGTGTCTTTGGCTAGTCGTGATTGCCCTGGTTGTGCCTCTGCCTACTTCTTCGGGGATATGGGCGTGAAGATACTTTTCTTAATAGGTAAAATATGTTCGTTGATGGTTGGGCATCCGTACGACGAACAAAATACAGTCGAATTGATAACCTCTTTTTTGGAGGCGGTTAATAATTGCCAATACGACATAAGGCCGGGAAAAAAATGGTAGCACAATAAATAGCCCATGAACAAACACTTTAATCAATAAAATAAGAAAGCAATTTTTTAAATGCGTTATAAGCCCTAGAGATAGGGCACGTGGGCCTTCCGTCCACGTGCCGGACACGCGACCGCTCGTGACTTAGCTTATATAATGAATATTACACAGGGTGATTTAAATTATATCACAGCTAATTGGATTAAGGAGCTCGAAGAACCAGTGCTTAATTTATTTATTGCTGAGTTATACAAACAAAACATATGATATAGATATATCATATGAGACATATGATGTATAAATAGTTGGTAGTACCAAAGACAGTTTTTTAAGTATCAATTGTTGTAAATATTTTATTAACAAAAAGCAGTTTCCAAAATAGTATACCTGATTAAAGTTTCAGACTATGATTAGGTACACAGTTTGACTGTTCTGGGAAGTATCCTTAGTAGTATGTAATACCTGTACTAGGAGACCTCGCTCTTCGAAACGAAGTATGACTTTATTAAATTAAATCCCACTAGTGGTTGGTGGTATACAGTCGAATTCATAACGTCCTCTCATTCGAATCGTTTTAAGCCTTTAATCTACTAATAAGGAACTCTCAACACTGCTTCTTAAAATCTATAAAGGCTTCTATTATTTTTTTGCGAAGCAATCGAAAACAAAGAATTAAGAAAAAAATAATCTTAGTATAATTTAACAAGAATTCCTCAATGTCAGTGGGTCATTTTAAGTAAAACTAAATAAACAGGTACTAAATTCACTTCGCAATTGTTAAATTTATATAGTTTTGTAAGTGAGTATGTAAGACTACACACACACACACGCACGCACGCATGCACGCATGCACGCACGCACGCGCGCACGCGCTCACACACACACACACACGCACGCACGCACGTACGCACGCACGCACGCACGCACGCACGCACGCACGCACGCACACACACACACACACACACACACACACACGTAACAAAAACAAATTTCTCCGCAAAACTTCGCATTGAGTGTAGTTTGTAACCTCACTTTATCTTTGGTCGCAGAATTGTAATGAATACAATGGTTCTTTTTCCCAGAATTTCGCACACTTGTAACTAGCTTTTTCATATGTAGAGTTTTTTTTGTACTCCAGGTGTAGAATTTGAATTCACTGGCATAGAAGTCCAGGAAGGTTTATAAGATAAGAAACTAGCAAAAACATGTCATCGAGAGCCGGAACAAACTTGTGTCTAAAATTGACAATCTTTTGTCTGAAATTTCGTTTTGGGGCCAGCAGAATCTGGTGCAATTTAACCCTAACAAGACACAAGTTGCGCGTTTTCCGCTAAAAAGACTCCCTTTGTCGCATCTCCTCGATTTGAGAGCGTTTCCCTTTCTGCCACAGCCTGCATTGGTATACTCGGCGTTGACATTTCGAGTAGTGTTCAATTTCGTGGTCATCTGGAGGAGAAGGCTAAAATAGCCTCTAAAAAACAGTATTTCAAGCCGGCCCATCACTTACAACTATACAAAGCGCAAATTCGGCCTCATATGGAGCACTGTTCTCAACTCTGGGCAGGGGCTCCACAGTACCAGCTCCTTCCGTTTGACCGCATTCAACGTAGAGCAATTCGAATTGTCAATGACCGGGCAATTACCAATCGGCTTGATTCTTTAGCGTTGCGTAGAGATGTTGGGTCACTCAGTGTTCTCTACCGCATTTATCATGGGGAATGCTCTGAGGAAATGTTTGGTTTAATTCCAGCCGCTGATTTCCACTTTCGGACTTCGCGTCAGAGCTTAAGGTATCATGCCCATCATCTCGATGCGTGGCGGTCTACAACTGTGCGATTCCGAAGACATTTTTTACCCCGTATCCCTTTGTGGAATCAGTTACCGAGGGCGGTATTCCCAAACGATTATGACTTAGGAACCTGCAAGAAAAGAGCGTAATCATTCCTTAAAGGTCGGCAACGCATCTGTGATACTCCTGGTGTGGCGGATGTCCGTGGGCGGAGGTGATCACTTTCCATCAGGTGACCCACTTGCTCGTTTGCCTCCTCTTCT
>NJDC01002404.1:178307-194735 GCA_002245475.1 Calephelis virginiensis
GGGTCCGCTAAGTAGAATAGACCACCTGCCTCTCTGTTAGGCAGCTCGTACGAGTTGAGTGCTGGTTGAAACATAGGTCAGTACCAACGAGACCACTGGTGGTACAGTGCTGTGTGTCCCGATTGACGCAACCGCTTTAATTATTCCTGCCGCCATAATGACACGTTTATGTTCCGATCCGGAAGGTAGGGTATCAGGGCAGCGATGCACTTGTACATCTATGCTATAGATTATATGGTGTCTAAGGGCAACGTTTGTATCTTAGCATCAGGAAAGCCGTGTATTTATTCCCTGGAGTGGCCAGGCCACATAAAAAAAACTAGCGGCATCCTGCCTGCCTAAAGCTTTTGAGCCAATCCGTTGAGCTGCTGCCCAGCACTATAACACCTAGCAGAACGAGATACCGTAAGCTCCAAAGATTCCCCAAATAAACATGCACACCTGCATATTTTTTTTAAATAATGAAGTCTGGTTACGTTAAGACAAATTGTGTAAAATCTTTATACTCGTTAAAAGAAAAACGCTAGTAACAGTAAAAAGATTCAATAAGTCCAAAAGAAAGCTTTAAATGACCAAAATGTTCAAATATTTCGGCATATTCCGGAAAACCTAAGAAAGATTGTTAGACTATTTTTAAAAAGTGTTGTAATGCTCGACTTCTAAAACAATAAGTTTGAGATAATGAGGCTGAATCTGTAGGCTATGTAATACCAAACAAAAAAAAGGATAAATAAATCCGGACTGCATGTAGTCAAGTCTACATTTTGTATTTAAATCGCTCTCTCAAAGAAATCCCTTAAGTAAATGAGAGAAAAACTATTTAACAATCCTCTTCCACAAATAAAGTTTCAGGCAGGCATATTTCGTAGGGGCCGATTCAGTGAACCCGACTTGAAACAGACAGACACACGGTTAGAAAATCATAATGTCTTCTAGAGGCATGTTTTATCTTGCATTTATGTTTTTTTTAATATTTTCAATGTACAGAATTCACCCTTCTATATAAGACGAATTTAACTTTTGAAAAATCGATATAATATTTTCATGCTACAACCGGTGGCATTCCTAGCAAAGGGCATTAGAACAGACGGAGCTCATCGAAAGTCTTGTTTGTTTTGAGCAATTAGATATTTAAAAAAAATAACGATTTTAAAAAGATAGAAATAAATTCAATTCAAATAAATTCGATAATGAGCTGGTCTTTGGTGTAGGAGTAGATAAGTAAACAATAGGTAACTGTTAGCGGCCTGTTCTAACTTGGTTTGTACGATAAATAAATTTTTGTTAAGTTTCTAATATATTGGACGCGTTTCATTTAAAGTATTTTTTTATTTGAACTTCATACAAAATTAGGCTGCTTTTGTTTTTGTTGAAAATTAAAAAAAAAAACACATTGTTACACGACACGGGGATCGAACCCGGGACTTCAAGAAGTCAAGTCCAAATAAACCGTTAGACCACAGAGTGTATCAATCTATTCAGTTTAAAATAATAGGATTTGCAATGAGCACTTTCTTTCTTTCTTTCTTGTATCATTTAATTTTTGATAAGTAGAAGGAGTTCAATAAATGTAGTAAGTCAAAAATATTTTATTATAAACATAAAAATACAATAACAAATAGTTGCGTCTCGTGTTAGTTACTTACAAATACTTACAACATAAAAAACACAAAAAAAAACAACAGTAAAAACTACACAGTTTAAAGTAAAAACAGTACTGTAAAAACTAGAAACGACGTAACTCGCTATCTGTAGGTACGTGATTAGATCGTTCAATAATTCCACTTGACCAGTCCATCAGAAGAAATGACAGTCTTAAAACGCCAGATCGATCAGTACTAACACCCTGGTGATATTTTCTGGTTTTTAGTGATCAATGTGACAAGATAAACTCTCAAGCAAAAGCAGATTAGAGATATACGTTCTGTATATGTACATGTTATTGTGGTATAACGCTCGCTGACCGCATTCGTAACAGTGAGATCCGAGAAAGAGTGGGATTGAAAGAAAGTGTTGGTGTTAAATATATTTATTATATTACATATATTTATTATATTATTATTATTATAAATATATTTTCCTTCTTTTCTTTCTTTCTTTCTTTTAAAATACGAAAGGGCATGCTCCGCTGGTTCGGTCATGTGGAAAGAATGACAGATGAAAGATTGACAAAGCAGATTTACAATGGGAATGTGGATGGATGTAGGTACTCGGGGAGACCAAGGTTGACATTTCACGATCAGATCAATTGGATATTATCCGAGGGCGGTGTCAAGAGTCTCCGAAAACGGCGTGTTTGTATGAAAAGGTCATGTGAAGGTTTGTCAGGATCGTGAGGTCTGGCACTGGATACTCTCAGCCTACCCCGTAAGGGACTTTACGTGAAGATATGTATGTATGTTATTGAATATTAAATATCCCCTTTATTGTCTTCGTACAATATGTACATCTCACGAATAAGGATATACGATAGTTTAAATTAAAAAAACCTTAAAACGAATAAAATAATTAGTATATATGTCGCTAAAGAAGCATCTTTTTTATGATATTGGAAGGCAAACAAGCAGATGGATTTAATGATGGTAAGAAATTCACGCCAACTAGAGACATCAAAGGTGGTAATGGTACGTTGCCAACCTGAGGCCGGGACTAAAGGCCTTGAGCAAAAGTAAGTTTACCAGCTACCTTACCCTTCAAATCGAAACACGTCATGACGTTATGGCGGCAGGAATAGGTAAGGCGGAGGTACCAATCCTGGCGAATCGCTGCGAAACTCTACAACCTAGTCAGATGTCATGGTGTTAGTAACAGTAAACCTATGCTCGCCTTTTACGAGCTGCCTGGCAAGAAGGCAGATGGTCTATTCTGCGAAAGAGCCCGGACCAATACTTACTTACTTAACTTGAAATTACTTGTCTTTCTCAGACTTTTCCTTGGAAGTGAAATGTTTTTCGTCCTCCTTATTCGCAGGAGCTATCATTAATAAATTATTGCCATTCCTATCTCCCGCCAAATTTCTAAACGGCATTTGACGCCATCTTGAAAAGTAATAATGATTTGGCAGAATCTTCAAATGTTCCTTGTTAAAAATAAATTCTTTTGAACCCCTTGGAAGATTTCTCCTTAGGACCTCTTCGTTCTCTTCATTTCCATATCTAAATTCTCTTCTATCTTCTATTTCCTGGAGTCTTCTGGTCTCATCGTCATATGTTCTTTTGCGAAGACGCCTTTGACCTAATGGTGATTCACATTTTATGGCCAATCCTGAGTTCTCTTTATTGATAATACCATGATTTTTCTGCCACTCTAGAACTTCACACAGAAGACCAATGTACCTGTAACAATGTACATATACCTATACATCTTACATAATAAATTGCAGTTTAAAAAACTAAAAATATGCATTCGTATCGAGTAGAGTAGAAAAAAATTGTCTGTAAGTTTAAAATAAAAAAAATAACTTAAAAAACACAGGCACTTGTTAAGATATTTTACAGTTACATAGTTTAGTACTGTTCCTGTACTGTTGATGCTCGTAACAAATATAAGCAAGTACTTTGTTTAGATATTAAAATGTTAAGTAATATATAAATAAGTGTTAGAAGATGGCAGTAAGCTAAAATATATTTCTCATATGTTCTAAATAGACATGTTCTGCAATAAAATTGTTTTCATTTAATTTAAGTACATTTTGTATTTTTGTCTTTCAATTAGATTTAATTTGCTAATTTTGGAAGGCGAAATCTTGCCCTAAAATCTGTATCATCTAGGTTATTGAAACAATCAACACGATTTCGTAAAACTCGGCATCGTTTTTGAAATATAGTGTGTTCTATTTCATCCAATTCGTCTTCCATTAAATCTACCAAATCCATAATTAGTTCTTTCTAAAAAGATTAATATCGAATAACACCTTTTTATAACTAAACTTCAATGCTCACGTATCAATAAATGACAAGTGACAAATTGGGACAAATGACAGAATCTTTACTAATCGTCGATTAAAGCAGATACTTAACACTCTTGCTCACAAGTAAGTTACCGGCAGGTTTAATTGCCCAGTAACGTTACTCAGGCATTGTGAAATAGCTTTCTGCATTTACTCAAAACTTTACTGAACGGTTAGCTTAATTACAACTTTAATTAGACATTGTGAAAGAGACGCTTAGCGTTTAAAAGCGGTTAAAAACACGTTGTAAGATCCCGTTACATACATACAAGTAAATGTGAGCGTCTCAAAATAGTGAGATTATCAAATTAGTAATGCCACCGAAATCGCAAACAATCTTCTTTTGAGCGGGCCTTTAGAAATCCTGCGAAAAGATGTCACAGTCGAGATGCGACGGCCCCAAAGCTCACTAATGGTAACTCTGTTACTCTAGTAGTTCATTCGGTCGCAAGAGTTTTGTATAGCAGCATAGCACCGCCTTGGCAATTCCTATCGTCAAAGCGTCAGTGCTCGGAATAGTGATGTTTCGTACTGGAGGATGAAATAGCCGATATTCTTGTACACGTCAAGTCCGAAACCCCAGCCATAATTGCAACAGCAACGCGCTAGTAGCATCTATGGTGTCTATACGCGACGGTTTATCGAAAGAGCCGCCTGTTTGTTCGCTTTTTTTAAAACGTAAAAAAATATATTGCTAAGTTGTAATTATATATTTAGCAGGGCAGACGTAATATAGGCTAATGATAATAACGCTCCCTTCGCCTCCTAGGGCATAATCTACGTCACATAGTCTTGTAGCGACTTGCCAGGAATGGTACCTTACTTATTCCTTCCGCCATAACGTCAATGTTAGCTTCTGTTAGGCTACAATTAGTTGGGTCGGCTAAGTAAACTTACATACCCCAGAGCCGACCACAGCTTCAGGTTTACACCGCACCATTTACTTCTTCAATGTTTATATGAAAGTAATTATGTATCTTAACACAGGGAAATTCGTCCAACCTCCTATACTGCAAAAAGTAAGCAGTTGCTACCTGATAGCCATCCTCAGTATTTCGTTTTTAGAAAGCTTCTTATCTGGTGGATGAGTTGGCACAAGCCGTCGCAGCTCGGCAAACGCACCGCTCACGTTCTGTTGTCGCCACCGCTCGCGGCAGTTAGTGAACAGCTTCCGTGGGGGGCGGAGCACACACGAGGCCCGAGGTGCCATATCGTCTGGTAGATTCTGGAAAAAATGCTTACAAATTTAAAATGACGAGTAACGTGCTTTTCCCCCTTGTTTAATTTTCCCAGCAAACAAAAAACGACTGTTGGAGAATGCGTGGCAGCAACTTGTCAGTGCCGCGTTCCAGTCCGGTAGGGAAACCAGTAAACTTGCATGTTAGACTTAATACCTGACACAACCTCCACGGCGGCGATGCGGACGCACCTATAACACGTATGGTGCCTGTGGGCCGAGATTGACATTAGTCCTCAAGATATCCGCGTGCTTGTTGGTTGTCTCAATACAATAAAGAAAAGTCATGAACTGTTGGAACGAAGTTCCTTATTGCGCACTGTGAATGGGGGCTAGATGGAAAAAATTCTTACGAAAATGTTATCATGACACTTTTTGCTCTGTGGTCTAGCGGTTCAGTAGTTGGACTTGACTGCTTGAGGTCCCGGGTTCGAATCCCGGGTCGGACAATTTTTTTTTATTTTTTTTAATTATTTTGAAGGCAAATAAGCAGACAGACTTCCTGATGGTTAGAAATTCACGCTGTTTAGATACATCAATAGTGGTAATGGTGCATTGCCAACCTGAGGCCGGGATATTAAGCCTCGAGCAACAGTAAATTTAAGTTAAACTTGTTCATTTTTTGTAGTTATATTTAAATAATGTAAGATTCGTATATTATTTATCTGAATCCCAACAAAAAAACATACAGTAGTAAAGCGTTTTTTTGTTTGTCCGTGACTTGCGGCGGCTTCTTTCCATTCCATAAAATAATTATATCTATATTTATCTACCATGTGTGAGATGAACTTTATTTTTTATTAGACCTCATTATTTATTTAAGGATTTAGAAGGCAAACAAACAAAACGTATTTCCTTATAGTATTTTAAAGGTACACACTGTCGCCTATCATCTGACCACAAAAATCGGTAAGAGTGTATAGCAAACCTGTGCCTGTGGTGTCAAATCTCTTGCCGGTTATCAAATGTCGATTACACTACCCTGACAAAATAGGTAAGGCAAAGGTACATATCCGTAAGAGTTAGCACAAAACTGTACCACATAGTTTATGTTACGGTGCTAGTCACAAATAAACCGACGCTGGTAAATTTTCTACAAAGGAACTCGGGACCAGAACAGAAAGCATCAGAACTTGGTCTTCACGTGGTCAACTATGAGTAAACCTACTCACCGGTACACCTCTGTTGGTTTGTCTGTCATCGTCACTATCTGGCAGACATAAGTCGTCACTGAGCATCTCGCTGTCTGGCTCCTCATCAGAGCACGACTCTTGATCTGAAGCCATGGCGTTCTGGTATGCTGCACATCAATTAACAATACCCAATTAAATACATGTAATATACAATTCCTTACAATTGTATTACTTTAAGTTACTCTTGTCAGTTATTGAAGTCACAGACAAAGAAAGAAAAAAGAAAGAAAACATTTATTGACAGACTAAATTTTACCACACAATACACATCATTAACAAAAAAAAACAACTAGAAATCTTACCTAAAATCTTAAATCTAAATCTTAAAGCATAAGGTAATAAATACAATAAATAAAAGTTATTTAATTAGTTTGTTTATTTTTTTTATTAAAAAATTGTTATATCATATTTAGAGTTCCGAATCGAACGCGGAACCTCTTGTAGTCAACGCCGACACCGGACCACTAAACCACGGAGGCGAAATTGATTAGACAAAACTTGTCTATTTAATAAAGTTATAATTATTACAATACTGTGAGTACTTGAAACTAGCCGACCTTTAATCAAATCATAAGCTTGAATTTGATAATTTAAAGATCTTCTACACAACACAGGGGACAAGGATCAACACAGGGGGCAAAGGGAACGAAACAAAGTCCCTTCGACTCCTGGCCCAGATAGGTACCACCGCCTTATTAAAACAGCAAGCAGGATAGCAAGTAAACTTTCAAACGTTAGGCTCAGGTCGGCAGCGCACCATAAACTTTTTAGGAGTCTGTGAGCGCCGTACCTTTGTACCGGCAGATCAGATTGTTTGCCTTCCAAAGTTATAAGAGATATGAAATAAGAATAATGGTTTGCCTGCTTCTTTGTTAATTTTGTAAAAATTGTAAAGAATATCCTAACCAAAATAGTTAAGTCGAAATTAGAAGCAACTCGGCCACCTTTTATCATCGGAAATGACAATCGGATGTGCTATGTTTAACGTTATCTATCGCGCTACACATTTGATATTTTATTTATATACTTTGGAGAAACGAGTCCTACATACATGACGTCATCGCAGCAGGCCAACAGCTCCCGGCGAAGATGGCGACAGCTGACATGACGTCCAGACCTATTGAGATCAAGGTGGGAGATATTTACTACTAGGTACTCGGCTGAATTGGTACCGCCGCGGCCGCCCTGTTTATTCCTGCTGACATGATGTAAGTGCTCGCCCCTGTCATGCTCCAACTTTCAATTTATAATGCCTTTTCCGGTTTGTTTGTTTGTTACCGCATCATAGGAAAATACTTTAATTTTAAATAAGTTCAAAATAATATGCAAACGTTCGCCAAAATTGTTTATGAAAGTTTTGCCATCTTCAATTGAGGTAAAATATGGCATGACATCGCGGGAGAAGATACTAGCAGTGACTATTTACCAGCAAAATGAAGTTTAGCATCAGTTCAAAAGATACTGTGATGATGACATGAGATAGAGTGGTCAAAAAAATCGCATCAAAACTTCGCCTTCTTCTATCAATTTTCAAAAAACTCGCAGTTGTACCTTTCCAGAAGTAATGCTTATATTAATACAATGAATTGCCTTAAATGGTAACATTATAACAAATAATACAAGACGATCTAACATATGTCGTCCTGTCCATAGTCCATACTATGAATATTGTTTTTTTTTTCAAGTGAACCTTCTCACGACCATAAGTATCATAAAAAAAAGAATTATCAAAAACGATCGCGTGATCAAAGCAGATAGGGATTATTTTTTTACTTACATGAGATTAAAGAAAGACCAAAACTAAAAAAAGAACTAATCATTTACTACAATATGTCCCTGAGCATCTTATTAATAAGTCATGAGTATATTTTACCATCAGGACACACGTTACTTTGATTCCCTCAATTTGACAAGTTCCCAGGGGAAGCGAAAATTATTCCGCGAACAAAACCAACAGGCAAACAGGCAACAAATATAACACAATACTTTTAGTGCTAAAAAACTAAAAACATCTTTATTACCTGTTAAAGTAGTCAAGGTTGGCATAAAAAAATAAATTTCACGACACAATAATTATATTTTTCAATGGACACTTCAATCTCGCGGTCAAAGGGCAACTGACGTTAATTTGCAATTTAATTCAGGGGTTGCGGAAACGTGTTGTGATTGGTTGGTTTGTTTCATAAATCAACCAATAACGTGCGTGGGCGGAGACAAGGAAATTCATAGACTGAAAAACAACCTCTTCAGCATTTCAATTTTAATGTCTCATCTTTAGAACAATACTAGTTAACCCGACGAACTTCGTTCCGCCTGTAGTACAGTATAGATGTATAAATAATAGTTAAAAAAATAAAAAAGTCGCTTTTATATCTAGTAAAATTAAAAATTACAAAATAATTTTCGTTACTTTAGTTCAAACAAAAAATATTTTTCTTGAACTATGATTATACATCTATATATCTTTATACATATAATTCTTGTGTTTGTGTCGTGTGTTTGTCACTCAACTCCTTCTAAACGACTGGAGCGACTTTGATGAAACTTTTTGTGTGTGTTCAAGGGGATTCAAGAATTGTTTAGATTCACAATTTGGTCCACTGGAAAATGTTTTTTTTTATTAATAATAAGTAGTTGTTGATTTTGGAATGTTTCACATTTGATCCGGCAGACAGCGCTACTATCGAAGCATTAATGTCAAGCGATACGAAGTTTGCTGGGTCAGCTTGTATATATATACTCGTATATAAAATCAATTTTCGTTGTAATTTTATAACCCAGGAACGGGCTCAGCTATCCTAAGCAAATGTTTAGGCTTTGTTCGGACTATTTAGTAGATGGTTTATGTGAAGTTTGCATAAAATCGGTCCAGCGGTTCTTCATTTAAACATTTTTTATAACGAATAAATCCAATAAATGGCGGCTAATTTTGTTAATGGTAATTTTTCAGTCAAATTGAAACTTTTTCCTGATGTTTTTTCTTTTTTATTTTGTTAAATTATGTCATTTCAGTTTATACGTATTGAAGCAGATACCGGGCCGCTAGCTAGTAGTATTATAGAATCGACTTTTTATTGGGTTATGATGAATACGAGTATTAAATGAAAAATATGTGATATGTTCATTATATGTACAAGATAATGCGGTAACTTCAAAGTGATACGTCCCTGTTGGTAAACAGTCAGCTCCTTCGTTTGTCACGACGGAATCTTGACGGAGAGTGTGAAATGTCACACTCACCCACAGTGTACTTACATTATAACAGAAACACTACAAAACTGCAAACAACCGACTTTGATTTCATTGATGTCACATAAGTATACAATAAATAATATTTTCCTCGATTTCCATGGCATCTTATCATCGATCCAGACTTGGTGGGGACCACTCCGGAAGTATGCTAAAATAAAAAAAAAAAGAATAATCTTGAAATCGATTAACATACACAAAAAATATGAGTCAAATATAAAACATCTTCCTTTTTTACCACCGCTTAAATATAAAAGTTTAATATCAATCACTCCATTCTCTAATTTCTCCATTCTCCATTCTCTCTCATTTTTTGTAACACATACGTAATGGCTTCGGTATTCTGGGACTCGAAGAGTGTGATTATGATTGATTATCTTAAAAGTAGTCAGACTAAAGACTCTGATTACTGCTGTGTTGTCGTTTACAAGAGCAAAAGAAAGGTAAACGTCGAGGAGTGCTTTAAAGAAAAGTCCTGTTTCATTAAGATAACACAGTTTTTTGTTTTGCACTGTTACTGCATCCACCTTATTCACCTGATCTAGCCTCGTCAGATTTCCCTAACCTAAAAAAGCACTTGGGAGGTCAAAGATTTTCGACAAACGACGAGGTCAAAACAGCAGTAGACGCATATTTTGACTCTAAGGAAGAATCTTTTTTTTTCAACGGATTTAAAAAGGGCTTTGATTTGGATATGACAAAAATGCATCGAACTTGATGGTGATTACGTAGAAAAATGAAAATATAACTGACTTAGATGTGTTTGTTTTCTTGGCTAGGCCGAATACTTTTCAATCCACCCTCGTTTATCCTGAATATGTAATTTATATGTATTTATAAGTTGGTGAAATGGGAAGTAACGAAACTGTCAAGTAATTCAAGTGAAACCAAAATTATAAAGATAATTGGAAGATTTTTCGCGGCAACAGTTACACTGCTAACGCGGAATTAGCAAAATAAACGCTTATTCTACATTTGTTTCAATAGCGGAAATGCACTGAAACAGATGTAGAATAAGCGTTTATAGAAAAATAATGTCTGATTCAATAAAATAAAATAAAACGTCTAGTGCTTAAAAGTGTTTCGAGTTAAAATATAAACATTGAAATACTTTGATACATAAATGGTTTAATAAATAGTTTAATGGTTTCCTCTTCCATAAACTCCTAAACTACTTAACCCATTTCAATTAAATTAGCAAAGCGTGTGCAAAATAGGATAGCTTAGGTACATCTAAATTTATAGTGGACGAAACAGCTAGTAGTTGCGATATTTAATAAAAACAAAGAACGTGAAACGTCGATCGAACTCATGTCCCTGTCGGAAAACCAATTCCAATCATTGTCAACCTATGGGACGCGATGGTATCACTAGCCAATCTTGCAAACTTCGAATCACTTAACATTAACAGCCTCTACTAAACAGTTTGTATGGACAAAATATAAGTTTGGGGTTTCCCACGTTCCCTGAATTTTTTCCAGTATTTTTCTTCATATGATCCTTCTTCTGACACTAACAATTACAACTAGAATCAGCAAAACTGGTCCACCCGTTCAAGATGACCGCGCGAAATGGGGATTCGTTTTTCTATATATGTATAGAAGATTCTGTTAGCGTAGTAAAACTGTAAAAATCCGTCTTTGATTTCAATAATGGTGTCACCTAAGTAAACAAAATAATTTCCTCGATTTCACTAATATTCCAACATTAAATCTAGATTAGATGGCAATAGAATAGTATCTTCACGCCCATGTCCCCGAAGAGGTAGGCAGAGACACAACCAGGGTACCCACGACTACCCAAAGATACTAAGACCCACAATGTGATAGGTGACAAGCCTATCGCCAACCGGGCACATATCCTATCCCGAGCAGCATTTTTTTTTTAGAAAATTGGAAAAACCCAATTTTCTTTTGTTGCCCGACCCGGGATTCGAACCCGGGATCTCATGCAGTCAAGTCCAACAACTGAACCACTAAGCCACAGAGGCGAGAGAGGAGATGGCAATAGAACCACGTCGGAAGTCCTTACGCTCTTTCAAATTACAAAAATATTTTTTAAAATTATTTCACAGGTGACGGAAAAATGCATACTTTGGAGCAGAATGGACGGGAGGTGGATGTAGTGTATTAGTTTAAGAACAAGTCTGCAAAGACTCATTTCCAAACTGAGTAAAGTATGCAGTTTCATGAATTTTCAGTTGCTCAAAATAACCGTCCACTGAACCGGCACGTGCCGCGGCCGCTATCAAGGTCTCGTCTGATAACAATACCAGCGTGTTGGCGTTCGTTCAACTCTGACTTTAGAAACTGGAATACAGTCTTTACCTTATTTGGGGGGGAATCGTAATCCATTTTAAAGAAAGAAAATACTCAATAGAGTAATACGATGCCATACAATCTTTTGCCTATAAACATCTGCAGTAGTATAAGAGCAAAAAACGGGATTTTAGGAAGTTTTTCAAGCGCGTTAGTTATGACTTGGAAGACACCTGATACCATTTTAAAGGTTTATGACTTAATCTCACTATAGAATCGCTTATTTATTTTATTTTTTTACTGTACACAATTTTGACACAAAACAAGGACAGTGTTATATATAGAAATTCACAAAAGGTGGGCTAGCTCTACAGATTTCTTCCAGCTAGCCCTTAAAATTAGTGTCTGCGATGAAACAGTGGAAGGCATCTTGCATAATAAATAAATACCTATACATAATCATAATTTAAAAATAATAATATAATAAAAATTGGTAAATCTATATAAATAAGGAACTTGAAAGCCAAAAATTGTTATTAAGTGTTAAGTAATATTCTTTCAACCGTTTTTTAAAGATGGGCACAGAAGAGCTAACGCGGATCTCAAGAGGGAGTGAATTCCAAAATTGGGAGGAACGAAAAGTAAAGGAGTTAGAATAACAATGCGAGTGAGATACAAGAAAACGAACTATTGAAGTACGACTAGAACGAAATATTGGTTCACTAGAGTGTAAAAAATTAAAACGCTTTCAAAGATAAGAGGGGACAGATGGAAGATACAAAATGTTATAAAGGAGACAAAGTATATGAAAATTCATCCAAAGACGGATAGGAAGCAATTTGCGTTCTGCTCTAAAGATGGAGATACGGTCATATTTGCGAAAACCAAAGACCAAAAACCAAACCAAACCAAAAACAAACCAAAAATAATAGAATAGTCTGTCTAATTTGATTTTTGGCTTGATATTATATTCTACTGATACGTGGGGCATACTAAAACTTTCTGACCACTTACGAAATAAATTAATTAAGAAAAACACTAACTATGTTTGAAAATTGAATTCTGTATTAATATACTTCTTTTTAATTTTCGAGACTGCCATTTGTTATTTTTTTAATTTGGTGGGGTGATTTAGATAGGTTGTATGCCGCTGTTAATATAAAATTAAATCTTGAAAAAAATGGCTAAATGATTTTTTACAACTTTCGGTGCGTCTTAAGTCAACAAAAGATTTGACAGAGACTTCAACAGGCATTTGGTGATAAAGCTCCACCACTCGTAGTTCTGTGTGTTCGTGGTTCAAACAATTTAGAAGATGTCGAGATCATCTCTATGACGACAAACGTGATGGTCGTCCAGCGTCGGCTACCGGAGGATAGTCATTAAATTTCTAAAACATTGTGACAGATAACGAAACCTGGGCGTATTGTTTGAAATCGGTAAGAAAAAGCCAGTCAACAGAATGGTCTTTCCTTTTGTAGAGTTGCCAATAAAAGTTAAGAAAAAAAAACAAATTTAAAAAAATGGTTGCTCGTATTACGATGTCGACAAATGGTTTAATCATTTTTCATTCCAGAAATTCCATAACGAAAATAACCTAACACTGCCCACTCCGTGATACTTTTTAGTTTTGCCATCTATCGATGAATAGCAGAACTTTTAATGACTTTTTGATCATGCTTCAGTTCAGCAACTCGCCTCTAGGTGGCGTTGGTTGTATGAGTGTTACTGCGCATGCGTAATTTCCCTCTTTGCCCCGCAATCTGGTGATTCATGCCTGCTTAGCAATAGCTTTATCGCGGCAGTCTCCGAGTGCCACACGCCTTTTTTTTATTTTTTAAAGTTATTGGTCTAGGGATGAGCGTACCCACCTGAAGGAATCTGTCTGTCTGTCTGACAAGATTGCTGTCGGAGACAAAATTTTTTGTTGTTTGATATCTTGTAAACTACAAGATATCAAACAACAAAAAAAAACATGTGGTTTAATTTAAATTTGATCCTTAAAACCATTTTTGCACTTAATAACATTAACAAATTGTTACCAAATGATTTGTGGGATTTGTAAAGTTACATAATATATATATCTTCTCTCCAAACATCAATTAAAATGTCAAATTTTTCATGGTTTCACAAACAGCACAAAAATATGTATGTGGCAAACTTTTATTACCCCAACAAGTCCATATAAATGTTTGTATACTTTCTCATACTATCTATCTATTTCCTTATATAACAATCCACATTTCGCGTAGTCATCACAACATGCCTAAACGGATGAAACAAATTTGGTATTTTTTTTGTTATGTCGGTTATTATCAGGTGAAGGTTGTTATGAAAAGAAAACCCAGGAAAATTGCAGGGAAATGGGAAAAATGATATCTTATCTTTGGGCTAATATATTTATACCTAACTAAATATCTACGAGTATTTCAATTGGTCCTAGCTTCATGCATGGGCTGACGGTACAGTATTTCTTATTATTATTAATTATGTCAATTATTTTCAGTACCTAGGCTCATTTTGAGAGAAAATAAAATGCTATTTTTAATTGTAATAATTTCAAAAAATAGATAATTCATTAACATTTATAGACAAGACAGAGATGTAGACTCAGTTAGTCTTATACTAAGCTTTTCCTCTTTGCGAGATATCTAACTCACAAAATGTCTCTGATAAAAAAAAATAGCAGACGAATTTCATGATATTAAGAAGTCCATGTCGCTTATTAATGCCAAAGTTTGTAATGGTGCGTTGTCAACTTGAATCTCTGATATTTAAACAAGGAAGTGGCGAAATATTTATATAAAAATGACAGAGATATATATCTGTTTGTTTCATAAACAAATTTTGCATTAAATTCTAACCTATGGTTACAGCCACGGTTTTAATGGTAAAAATCAACGCTCGCAAGTTCAAGGGCCTAGCTAGGATTCCGTATAGAGGGGGACAGACAAATAAAATCCTAGATTGTGTTGTGTTTAATGATAGTTACCTCACTTAAGTACTTAATATCCTATACGTCATAATTTCAACAAAAATGTACACATACATACATATCTTTACGCCAAGTCCCTTACGAGGTAGGCAGAGCTTTCATATATCCAAATATAGCTTTACTTGACAATTAAGAAGCTACACGGTTCTTGAAATAAACTTTTGAACTACTTTTTTTATTTCCTTCAAACTTTTTTGAATAAATTTCTTGTCTACACATAACATACATAGCGTGTTTTAATGATTTTCGATCATTCTTAAAGTGAATTACTATGTGAACGCTCTTCTAGGGTAAGGAGAGATAAAAGATTGACAAAGTAGATATACAATGCGAATGTGGATATAGGTACCCGGGGCCACCGAGGTTGACATTCCACTATCAAATCGCTCGAATATTACCCGAGAGTGGGGCCAAGAGTCTCTGAAACCGGTGTGTTTGTGTCAAAAGGGTAACGAATGTGAAGGAAGCCAGACAAGTTTTTCAGGATCGTGATGTTTGGCACTCGATGCACTCTGTCCACCCCACAAGGTACTTAGCGTAAAGACACCTATAGATGAATTGGTAACCTCAATAACCTCCGTTTTGGATTCGGCCTTAAAAAGATATAGGGTGGACATAACCAAGGCACAACGTTCGCTATTGCTATTAGCCTGTTAGGAAATCTGACTAAACTCAGTGTCTTCGTCTAGTCGTTGGTATCCTGGTTGTGCCTCTGCCTACCTCTTCAGTGATATGGGCGTGAATATACTTACTTTTTTTAATTAACTCGAAAATATACGTCTACCTAGACTAACAGCCGAACCGACATTAATTATTTTAATCTATCATTAAAATTATCATTTGATCTGTCATTAAATCACAATTACTTAATGGCTGATCTCTCTGCCCGTACTTTACTCCACCCATGCGTCTGTTATAAACTGTTTAGAAAGAAAGCAAAGATTCAAGCTCCAGAATCAAAGCTGGGAAAAGCGGGAAAGACGCGATAGCTAAACCTCGATGGGAAAGGCGTGTTGACAGCGTAGACTTAAAAGTCTGTAGATATGCCTACGTAGTACATTATTTAAATAATAAAACAACTCAATCTTAATTTCCATAATCCATTCAATGTCGTAACTTGCTGTTTGTATATCATTAATATTATATTATTACAGTCTAAGATACCGTAGCGTTAATTTAATACGAATATTTATACACTTCAAGTGTTATTAAATAATAAAAATATATTTCTGACTGAACATTAACAATGTTATAGACATAATATTTTTACACACTGCAGGGATACTTTGAACTATAAATATTGTGATAAGAACTTAGAAATAAACTTCCCAAAAGTATGTTTACTTATTTTTTTCTTAATTTTAACATGTCTTATGTATACCGGTAAACTCTAAATTCACCTTCGTTTTCTTGATATTGCTCGCAAATACCATAAAGACAATAGAATATTTTTTATATAATAATTGTAGTCAGAGAGCATACATAATTACATAGGCAGTTATAGCTAAGCGCCAAAAATCAACTGTGCCACACTTTTAGTTTCCTGC